>CATOCS010000003.1:0-20024 GCA_951640565.1 Petrophora chlorosata
GAAGCGCAGCCGCGACCGCTACAGGACCTGAAAAAGAAAGTACACAGATTAATAGTAGTTTCAGCAAAAATTAGCAAATAGCGTATTTTTCAAAATTTTAATACTTCAAAAATTCATAACAAATCCAAATTTCGGTCTATCGTTTCAGGAATTAGTGTTCTGTGCTCCGGGAGAGCTCCCGCGTCGAGCCCCATCGTTAAAACGCTGAAATTCAGCAAAACTGTTCGCAACTTTTCTTTGCTTACATCGAAAATTCTACATAGGAGGGTGCAGTCGAAAGTAATCTAACGTTTCAAAATCAAAATAGTTATACTTACATAGGCTTGCCGCACCATTTTGGAAGCGCAGCCGCGACCGCTACAGGACCTGAAAAAGAAAGTACACAGATTAATAGTAGTTTCAGCAAAAATTAGCAAATAGCGTATTTTTCAAAATTTTAATACTTCAAAAATTCATAACAAATCCAAATTTCGGTCTATCGTTTCAGGAATTAGTGTTCTGTGCTCCGGGAGAGCTCCCGCGTCGAGCCCCATCGTTAAAACGCTGAAATTCAGCAAAACTGTTCGCAACTTTTCTTTGCTTACATCGAAAATTCTACATAGGAGGGTGCAGTCGAAAGTAATCTAACGTTTCAAAATCAAAATAGTTATACTTACATAGGCTTGCCGCACCATTTTGGAAGCGCAGCCGCGACCGCTACAGGACCTGAAAAAGAAAGTACACAGATTAATAGTAGTTTCAGCAAAAATTAGCAAATAGCGTATTTTTCAAAATTTTAATACTTCAAAAATTCATAACAAATCCAAATTTCGGTCTATCGTTTCAGGAATTAGTGTTCTGTGCTCCGGGAGAGCTCCCGCGTCGAGCCCCATCGTTAAAACGCTGAAATTCAGCAAAACTGTTCGCAACTTTTCTTTGCTTACATCGAAAATTCTACATAGGAGGGTGCAGTCGAAAGTAATCTAACGTTTCAAAATCAAAATAGTTATACTTACATAGGCTTGCCGCACCATTTTGGAAGCGCAGCCGCGACCGCTACAGGACCTGAAAAAGAAAGTACACAGATTAATAGTAGTTTCAGCAAAAATTAGCAAATAGCGTATTTTTCAAAATTTTAATACTTCAAAAATTCATAACAAATCCAAATTTCGGTCTATCGTTTCAGGAATTAGTGTTCTGTGCTCCGGGAGAGCTCCCGCGTCGAGCCCCATCGTTAAAACGCTGAAATTCAGCAAAACTGTTCGCAACTTTTCTTTGCTTACATCGAAAATTCTACATAGGAGGGTGCAGTCGAAAGTAATCTAACGTTTCAAAATCAAAATAGTTATACTTACATAGGCTTGCCGCACCATTTTGGAAGCGCAGCCGCGACCGCTACAGGACCTGAAAAAGAAAGTACACAGATTAATAGTAGTTTCAGCAAAAATTAGCAAATAGCGTATTTTTCAAAATTTTAATACTTCAAAAATTCATAACAAATCCAAATTTCGGTCTATCGTTTCAGGAATTAGTGTTCTGTGCTCCGGGAGAGCTCCCGCGTCGAGCCCCATCGTTAAAACGCTGAAATTCAGCAAAACTGTTCGCAACTTTTCTTTGCTTACATCGAAAATTCTACATAGGAGGGTGCAGTCGAAAGTAATCTAACGTTTCAAAATCAAAATAGTTATACTTACATAGGCTTGCCGCACCATTTTGGAAGCGCAGCCGCGACCGCTACAGGACCTGAAAAAGAAAGTACACAGATTAATAGTAGTTTCAGCAAAAATTAGCAAATAGCGTATTTTTCAAAATTTTAATACTTCAAAAATTCATAACAAATCCAAATTTCGGTCTATCGTTTCAGGAATTAGTGTTCTGTGCTCCGGGAGAGCTCCCGCGTCGAGCCCCATCGTTAAAACGCTGAAATTCAGCAAAACTGTTCGCAACTTTTCTTTGCTTACATCGAAAATTCTACATAGGAGGGTGCAGTCGAAAGTAATCTAACGTTTCAAAATCAAAATAGTTATACTTACATAGGCTTGCCGCACCATTTTGGAAGCGCAGCCGCGACCGCTACAGGACCTGAAAAAGAAAGTACACAGATTAATAGTAGTTTCAGCAAAAATTAGCAAATAGCGTATTTTTCAAAATTTTAATACTTCAAAAATTCATAACAAATCCAAATTTCGGTCTATCGTTTCAGGAATTAGTGTTCTGTGCTCCGGGAGAGCTCCCGCGTCGAGCCCCATCGTTAAAACGCTGAAATTCAGCAAAACTGTTCGCAACTTTTCTTTGCTTACATCGAAAATTCTACATAGGAGGGTGCAGTCGAAAGTAATCTAACGTTTCAAAATCAAAATAGTTATACTTACATAGGCTTGCCGCACCATTTTGGAAGCGCAGCCGCGACCGCTACAGGACCTGAAAAAGAAAGTACACAGATTAATAGTAGTTTCAGCAAAAATTAGCAAATAGCGTATTTTTCAAAATTTTAATACTTCAAAAATTCATAACAAATCCAAATTTCGGTCTATCGTTTCAGGAATTAGTGTTCTGTGCTCCGGGAGAGCTCCCGCGTCGAGCCCCATCGTTAAAACGCTGAAATTCAGCAAAACTGTTCGCAACTTTTCTTTGCTTACATCGAAAATTCTACATAGGAGGGTGCAGTCGAAAGTAATCTAACGTTTCAAAATCAAAATAGTTATACTTACATAGGCTTGCCGCACCATTTTGGAAGCGCAGCCGCGACCGCTACAGGACCTGAAAAAGAAAGTACACAGATTAATAGTAGTTTCAGCAAAAATTAGCAAATAGCGTATTTTTCAAAATTTTAATACTTCAAAAATTCATAACAAATCCAAATTTCGGTCTATCGTTTCAGGAATTAGTGTTCTGTGCTCCGGGAGAGCTCCCGCGTCGAGCCCCATCGTTAAAACGCTGAAATTCAGCAAAACTGTTCGCAACTTTTCTTTGCTTACATCGAAAATTCTACATAGGAGGGTGCAGTCGAAAGTAATCTAACGTTTCAAAATCAAAATAGTTATACTTACATAGGCTTGCCGCACCATTTTGGAAGCGCAGCCGCGACCGCTACAGGACCTGAAAAAGAAAGTACACAGATTAATAGTAGTTTCAGCAAAAATTAGCAAATAGCGTATTTTTCAAAATTTTAATACTTCAAAAATTCATAACAAATCCAAATTTCGGTCTATCGTTTCAGGAATTAGTGTTCTGTGCTCCGGGAGAGCTCCCGCGTCGAGCCCCATCGTTAAAACGCTGAAATTCAGCAAAACTGTTCGCAACTTTTCTTTGCTTACATCGAAAATTCTACATAGGAGGGTGCAGTCGAAAGTAATCTAACGTTTCAAAATCAAAATAGTTATACTTACATAGGCTTGCCGCACCATTTTGGAAGCGCAGCCGCGACCGCTACAGGACCTGAAAAAGAAAGTACACAGATTAATAGTAGTTTCAGCAAAAATTAGCAAATAGCGTATTTTTCAAAATTTTAATACTTCAAAAATTCATAACAAATCCAAATTTCGGTCTATCGTTTCAGGAATTAGTGTTCTGTGCTCCGGGAGAGCTCCCGCGTCGAGCCCCATCGTTAAAACGCTGAAATTCAGCAAAACTGTTCGCAACTTTTCTTTGCTTACATCGAAAATTCTACATAGGAGGGTGCAGTCGAAAGTAATCTAACGTTTCAAAATCAAAATAGTTATACTTACATAGGCTTGCCGCACCATTTTGGAAGCGCAGCCGCGACCGCTACAGGACCTGAAAAAGAAAGTACACAGATTAATAGTAGTTTCAGCAAAAATTAGCAAATAGCGTATTTTTCAAAATTTTAATACTTCAAAAATTCATAACAAATCCAAATTTCGGTCTATCGTTTCAGGAATTAGTGTTCTGTGCTCCGGGAGAGCTCCCGCGTCGAGCCCCATCGTTAAAACGCTGAAATTCAGCAAAACTGTTCGCAACTTTTCTTTGCTTACATCGAAAATTCTACATAGGAGGGTGCAGTCGAAAGTAATCTAACGTTTCAAAATCAAAATAGTTATACTTACATAGGCTTGCCGCACCATTTTGGAAGCGCAGCCGCGACCGCTACAGGACCTGAAAAAGAAAGTACACAGATTAATAGTAGTTTCAGCAAAAATTAGCAAATAGCGTATTTTTCAAAATTTTAATACTTCAAAAATTCATAACAAATCCAAATTTCGGTCTATCGTTTCAGGAATTAGTGTTCTGTGCTCCGGGAGAGCTCCCGCGTCGAGCCCCATCGTTAAAACGCTGAAATTCAGCAAAACTGTTCGCAACTTTTCTTTGCTTACATCGAAAATTCTACATAGGAGGGTGCAGTCGAAAGTAATCTAACGTTTCAAAATCAAAATAGTTATACTTACATAGGCTTGCCGCACCATTTTGGAAGCGCAGCCGCGACCGCTACAGGACCTGAAAAAGAAAGTACACAGATTAATAGTAGTTTCAGCAAAAATTAGCAAATAGCGTATTTTTCAAAATTTTAATACTTCAAAAATTCATAACAAATCCAAATTTCGGTCTATCGTTTCAGGAATTAGTGTTCTGTGCTCCGGGAGAGCTCCCGCGTCGAGCCCCATCGTTAAAACGCTGAAATTCAGCAAAACTGTTCGCAACTTTTCTTTGCTTACATCGAAAATTCTACATAGGAGGGTGCAGTCGAAAGTAATCTAACGTTTCAAAATCAAAATAGTTATACTTACATAGGCTTGCCGCACCATTTTGGAAGCGCAGCCGCGACCGCTACAGGACCTGAAAAAGAAAGTACACAGATTAATAGTAGTTTCAGCAAAAATTAGCAAATAGCGTATTTTTCAAAATTTTAATACTTCAAAAATTCATAACAAATCCAAATTTCGGTCTATCGTTTCAGGAATTAGTGTTCTGTGCTCCGGGAGAGCTCCCGCGTCGAGCCCCATCGTTAAAACGCTGAAATTCAGCAAAACTGTTCGCAACTTTTCTTTGCTTACATCGAAAATTCTACATAGGAGGGTGCAGTCGAAAGTAATCTAACGTTTCAAAATCAAAATAGTTATACTTACATAGGCTTGCCGCACCATTTTGGAAGCGCAGCCGCGACCGCTACAGGACCTGAAAAAGAAAGTACACAGATTAATAGTAGTTTCAGCAAAAATTAGCAAATAGCGTATTTTTCAAAATTTTAATACTTCAAAAATTCATAACAAATCCAAATTTCGGTCTATCGTTTCAGGAATTAGTGTTCTGTGCTCCGGGAGAGCTCCCGCGTCGAGCCCCATCGTTAAAACGCTGAAATTCAGCAAAACTGTTCGCAACTTTTCTTTGCTTACATCGAAAATTCTACATAGGAGGGTGCAGTCGAAAGTAATCTAACGTTTCAAAATCAAAATAGTTATACTTACATAGGCTTGCCGCACCATTTTGGAAGCGCAGCCGCGACCGCTACAGGACCTGAAAAAGAAAGTACACAGATTAATAGTAGTTTCAGCAAAAATTAGCAAATAGCGTATTTTTCAAAATTTTAATACTTCAAAAATTCATAACAAATCCAAATTTCGGTCTATCGTTTCAGGAATTAGTGTTCTGTGCTCCGGGAGAGCTCCCGCGTCGAGCCCCATCGTTAAAACGCTGAAATTCAGCAAAACTGTTCGCAACTTTTCTTTGCTTACATCGAAAATTCTACATAGGAGGGTGCAGTCGAAAGTAATCTAACGTTTCAAAATCAAAATAGTTATACTTACATAGGCTTGCCGCACCATTTTGGAAGCGCAGCCGCGACCGCTACAGGACCTGAAAAAGAAAGTACACAGATTAATAGTAGTTTCAGCAAAAATTAGCAAATAGCGTATTTTTCAAAATTTTAATACTTCAAAAATTCATAACAAATCCAAATTTCGGTCTATCGTTTCAGGAATTAGTGTTCTGTGCTCCGGGAGAGCTCCCGCGTCGAGCCCCATCGTTAAAACGCTGAAATTCAGCAAAACTGTTCGCAACTTTTCTTTGCTTACATCGAAAATTCTACATAGGAGGGTGCAGTCGAAAGTAATCTAACGTTTCAAAATCAAAATAGTTATACTTACATAGGCTTGCCGCACCATTTTGGAAGCGCAGCCGCGACCGCTACAGGACCTGAAAAAGAAAGTACACAGATTAATAGTAGTTTCAGCAAAAATTAGCAAATAGCGTATTTTTCAAAATTTTAATACTTCAAAAATTCATAACAAATCCAAATTTCGGTCTATCGTTTCAGGAATTAGTGTTCTGTGCTCCGGGAGAGCTCCCGCGTCGAGCCCCATCGTTAAAACGCTGAAATTCAGCAAAACTGTTCGCAACTTTTCTTTGCTTACATCGAAAATTCTACATAGGAGGGTGCAGTCGAAAGTAATCTAACGTTTCAAAATCAAAATAGTTATACTTACATAGGCTTGCCGCACCATTTTGGAAGCGCAGCCGCGACCGCTACAGGACCTGAAAAAGAAAGTACACAGATTAATAGTAGTTTCAGCAAAAATTAGCAAATAGCGTATTTTTCAAAATTTTAATACTTCAAAAATTCATAACAAATCCAAATTTCGGTCTATCGTTTCAGGAATTAGTGTTCTGTGCTCCGGGAGAGCTCCCGCGTCGAGCCCCATCGTTAAAACGCTGAAATTCAGCAAAACTGTTCGCAACTTTTCTTTGCTTACATCGAAAATTCTACATAGGAGGGTGCAGTCGAAAGTAATCTAACGTTTCAAAATCAAAATAGTTATACTTACATAGGCTTGCCGCACCATTTTGGAAGCGCAGCCGCGACCGCTACAGGACCTGAAAAAGAAAGTACACAGATTAATAGTAGTTTCAGCAAAAATTAGCAAATAGCGTATTTTTCAAAATTTTAATACTTCAAAAATTCATAACAAATCCAAATTTCGGTCTATCGTTTCAGGAATTAGTGTTCTGTGCTCCGGGAGAGCTCCCGCGTCGAGCCCCATCGTTAAAACGCTGAAATTCAGCAAAACTGTTCGCAACTTTTCTTTGCTTACATCGAAAATTCTACATAGGAGGGTGCAGTCGAAAGTAATCTAACGTTTCAAAATCAAAATAGTTATACTTACATAGGCTTGCCGCACCATTTTGGAAGCGCAGCCGCGACCGCTACAGGACCTGAAAAAGAAAGTACACAGATTAATAGTAGTTTCAGCAAAAATTAGCAAATAGCGTATTTTTCAAAATTTTAATACTTCAAAAATTCATAACAAATCCAAATTTCGGTCTATCGTTTCAGGAATTAGTGTTCTGTGCTCCGGGAGAGCTCCCGCGTCGAGCCCCATCGTTAAAACGCTGAAATTCAGCAAAACTGTTCGCAACTTTTCTTTGCTTACATCGAAAATTCTACATAGGAGGGTGCAGTCGAAAGTAATCTAACGTTTCAAAATCAAAATAGTTATACTTACATAGGCTTGCCGCACCATTTTGGAAGCGCAGCCGCGACCGCTACAGGACCTGAAAAAGAAAGTACACAGATTAATAGTAGTTTCAGCAAAAATTAGCAAATAGCGTATTTTTCAAAATTTTAATACTTCAAAAATTCATAACAAATCCAAATTTCGGTCTATCGTTTCAGGAATTAGTGTTCTGTGCTCCGGGAGAGCTCCCGCGTCGAGCCCCATCGTTAAAACGCTGAAATTCAGCAAAACTGTTCGCAACTTTTCTTTGCTTACATCGAAAATTCTACATAGGAGGGTGCAGTCGAAAGTAATCTAACGTTTCAAAATCAAAATAGTTATACTTACATAGGCTTGCCGCACCATTTTGGAAGCGCAGCCGCGACCGCTACAGGACCTGAAAAAGAAAGTACACAGATTAATAGTAGTTTCAGCAAAAATTAGCAAATAGCGTATTTTTCAAAATTTTAATACTTCAAAAATTCATAACAAATCCAAATTTCGGTCTATCGTTTCAGGAATTAGTGTTCTGTGCTCCGGGAGAGCTCCCGCGTCGAGCCCCATCGTTAAAACGCTGAAATTCAGCAAAACTGTTCGCAACTTTTCTTTGCTTACATCGAAAATTCTACATAGGAGGGTGCAGTCGAAAGTAATCTAACGTTTCAAAATCAAAATAGTTATACTTACATAGGCTTGCCGCACCATTTTGGAAGCGCAGCCGCGACCGCTACAGGACCTGAAAAAGAAAGTACACAGATTAATAGTAGTTTCAGCAAAAATTAGCAAATAGCGTATTTTTCAAAATTTTAATACTTCAAAAATTCATAACAAATCCAAATTTCGGTCTATCGTTTCAGGAATTAGTGTTCTGTGCTCCGGGAGAGCTCCCGCGTCGAGCCCCATCGTTAAAACGCTGAAATTCAGCAAAACTGTTCGCAACTTTTCTTTGCTTACATCGAAAATTCTACATAGGAGGGTGCAGTCGAAAGTAATCTAACGTTTCAAAATCAAAATAGTTATACTTACATAGGCTTGCCGCACCATTTTGGAAGCGCAGCCGCGACCGCTACAGGACCTGAAAAAGAAAGTACACAGATTAATAGTAGTTTCAGCAAAAATTAGCAAATAGCGTATTTTTCAAAATTTTAATACTTCAAAAATTCATAACAAATCCAAATTTCGGTCTATCGTTTCAGGAATTAGTGTTCTGTGCTCCGGGAGAGCTCCCGCGTCGAGCCCCATCGTTAAAACGCTGAAATTCAGCAAAACTGTTCGCAACTTTTCTTTGCTTACATCGAAAATTCTACATAGGAGGGTGCAGTCGAAAGTAATCTAACGTTTCAAAATCAAAATAGTTATACTTACATAGGCTTGCCGCACCATTTTGGAAGCGCAGCCGCGACCGCTACAGGACCTGAAAAAGAAAGTACACAGATTAATAGTAGTTTCAGCAAAAATTAGCAAATAGCGTATTTTTCAAAATTTTAATACTTCAAAAATTCATAACAAATCCAAATTTCGGTCTATCGTTTCAGGAATTAGTGTTCTGTGCTCCGGGAGAGCTCCCGCGTCGAGCCCCATCGTTAAAACGCTGAAATTCAGCAAAACTGTTCGCAACTTTTCTTTGCTTACATCGAAAATTCTACATAGGAGGGTGCAGTCGAAAGTAATCTAACGTTTCAAAATCAAAATAGTTATACTTACATAGGCTTGCCGCACCATTTTGGAAGCGCAGCCGCGACCGCTACAGGACCTGAAAAAGAAAGTACACAGATTAATAGTAGTTTCAGCAAAAATTAGCAAATAGCGTATTTTTCAAAATTTTAATACTTCAAAAATTCATAACAAATCCAAATTTCGGTCTATCGTTTCAGGAATTAGTGTTCTGTGCTCCGGGAGAGCTCCCGCATCGAGCCCCATCGTTAAAACGCTGAAATTCAGCAAAACTGTTCGCAACTTTTCTTTGCTTACATCGAAAATTCTACATAGGAGGGTGCAGTCGAAAGTAATCTAACGTTTCAAAATCAAAATAGTTATACTTACATAGGCTTGCCGCACCATTTTGGAAGCGCAGCCGCGACCGCTACAGGACCTGAAAAAGAAAGTACACAGATTAATAGTAGTTTCAGCAAAAATTAGCAAATAGCGTATTTTTCAAAATTTTAATACTTCAAAAATTCATAACAAATCCAAATTTCGGTCTATCGTTTCAGGAATTAGTGTTCTGTGCTCCGGGAGAGCTCCCGCGTCGAGCCCCATCGTTAAAACGCTGAAATTCAGCAAAACTGTTCGCAACTTTTCTTTGCTTACATCGAAAATTCTACATAGGAGGGTGCAGTCGAAAGTAATCTAACGTTTCAAAATCAAAATAGTTATACTTACATAGGCTTGCCGCACCATTTTGGAAGCGCAGCCGCGACCGCTACAGGACCTGAAAAAGAAAGTACACAGATTAATAGTAGTTTCAGCAAAAATTAGCAAATAGCGTATTTTTCAAAATTTTAATACTTCAAAAATTCATAACAAATCCAAATTTCGGTCTATCGTTTCAGGAATTAGTGTTCTGTGCTCCGGGAGAGCTCCCGCGTCGAGCCCCATCGTTAAAACGCTGAAATTCAGCAAAACTGTTCGCAACTTTTCTTTGCTTACATCGAAAATTCTACATAGGAGGGTGCAGTCGAAAGTAATCTAACGTTTCAAAATCAAAATAGTTATACTTACATAGGCTTGCCGCACCATTTTGGAAGCGCAGCCGCGACCGCTACAGGACCTGAAAAAGAAAGTACACAGATTAATAGTAGTTTCAGCAAAAATTAGCAAATAGCGTATTTTTCAAAATTTTAATACTTCAAAAATTCATAACAAATCCAAATTTCGGTCTATCGTTTCAGGAATTAGTGTTCTGTGCTCCGGGAGAGCTCCCGCGTCGAGCCCCATCGTTAAAACGCTGAAATTCAGCAAAACTGTTCGCAACTTTTCTTTGCTTACATCGAAAATTCTACATAGGAGGGTGCAGTCGAAAGTAATCTAACGTTTCAAAATCAAAATAGTTATACTTACATAGGCTTGCCGCACCATTTTGGAAGCGCAGCCGCGACCGCTACAGGACCTGAAAAAGAAAGTACACAGATTAATAGTAGTTTCAGCAAAAATTAGCAAATAGCGTATTTTTCAAAATTTTAATACTTCAAAAATTCATAACAAATCCAAATTTCGGTCTATCGTTTCAGGAATTAGTGTTCTGTGCTCCGGGAGAGCTCCCGCGTCGAGCCCCATCGTTAAAACGCTGAAATTCAGCAAAACTGTTCGCAACTTTTCTTTGCTTACATCGAAAATTCTACATAGGAGGGTGCAGTCGAAAGTAATCTAACGTTTCAAAATCAAAATAGTTATACTTACATAGGCTTGCCGCACCATTTTGGAAGCGCAGCCGCGACCGCTACAGGACCTGAAAAAGAAAGTACACAGATTAATAGTAGTTTCAGCAAAAATTAGCAAATAGCGTATTTTTCAAAATTTTAATACTTCAAAAATTCATAACAAATCCAAATTTCGGTCTATCGTTTCAGGAATTAGTGTTCTGTGCTCCGGGAGAGCTCCCGCGTCGAGCCCCATCGTTAAAACGCTGAAATTCAGCAAAACTGTTCGCAACTTTTCTTTGCTTACATCGAAAATTCTACATAGGAGGGTGCAGTCGAAAGTAATCTAACGTTTCAAAATCAAAATAGTTATACTTACATAGGCTTGCCGCACCATTTTGGAAGCGCAGCCGCGACCGCTACAGGACCTGAAAAAGAAAGTACACAGATTAATAGTAGTTTCAGCAAAAATTAGCAAATAGCGTATTTTTCAAAATTTTAATACTTCAAAAATTCATAACAAATCCAAATTTCGGTCTATCGTTTCAGGAATTAGTGTTCTGTGCTCCGGGAGAGCTCCCGCGTCGAGCCCCATCGTTAAAACGCTGAAATTCAGCAAAACTGTTCGCAACTTTTCTTTGCTTACATCGAAAATTCTACATAGGAGGGTGCAGTCGAAAGTAATCTAACGTTTCAAAATCAAAATAGTTATACTTACATAGGCTTGCCGCACCATTTTGGAAGCGCAGCCGCGACCGCTACAGGACCTGAAAAAGAAAGTACACAGATTAATAGTAGTTTCAGCAAAAATTAGCAAATAGCGTATTTTTCAAAATTTTAATACTTCAAAAATTCATAACAAATCCAAATTTCGGTCTATCGTTTCAGGAATTAGTGTTCTGTGCTCCGGGAGAGCTCCCGCGTCGAGCCCCATCGTTAAAACGCTGAAATTCAGCAAAACTGTTCGCAACTTTTCTTTGCTTACATCGAAAATTCTACATAGGAGGGTGCAGTCGAAAGTAATCTAACGTTTCAAAATCAAAATAGTTATACTTACATAGGCTTGCCGCACCATTTTGGAAGCGCAGCCGCGACCGCTACAGGACCTGAAAAAGAAAGTACACAGATTAATAGTAGTTTCAGCAAAAATTAGCAAATAGCGTATTTTTCAAAATTTTAATACTTCAAAAATTCATAACAAATCCAAATTTCGGTCTATCGTTTCAGGAATTAGTGTTCTGTGCTCCGGGAGAGCTCCCGCGTCGAGCCCCATCGTTAAAACGCTGAAATTCAGCAAAACTGTTCGCAACTTTTCTTTGCTTACATCGAAAATTCTACATAGGAGGGTGCAGTCGAAAGTAATCTAACGTTTCAAAATCAAAATAGTTATACTTACATAGGCTTGCCGCACCATTTTGGAAGCGCAGCCGCGACCGCTACAGGACCTGAAAAAGAAAGTACACAGATTAATAGTAGTTTCAGCAAAAATTAGCAAATAGCGTATTTTTCAAAATTTTAATACTTCAAAAATTCATAACAAATCCAAATTTCGGTCTATCGTTTCAGGAATTAGTGTTCTGTGCTCCGGGAGAGCTCCCGCGTCGAGCCCCATCGTTAAAACGCTGAAATTCAGCAAAACTGTTCGCAACTTTTCTTTGCTTACATCGAAAATTCTACATAGGAGGGTGCAGTCGAAAGTAATCTAACGTTTCAAAATCAAAATAGTTATACTTACATAGGCTTGCCGCACCATTTTGGAAGCGCAGCCGCGACCGCTACAGGACCTGAAAAAGAAAGTACACAGATTAATAGTAGTTTCAGCAAAAATTAGCAAATAGCGTATTTTTCAAAATTTTAATACTTCAAAAATTCATAACAAATCCAAATTTCGGTCTATCGTTTCAGGAATTAGTGTTCTGTGCTCCGGGAGAGCTCCCGCGTCGAGCCCCATCGTTAAAACGCTGAAATTCAGCAAAACTGTTCGCAACTTTTCTTTGCTTACATCGAAAATTCTACATAGGAGGGTGCAGTCGAAAGTAATCTAACGTTTCAAAATCAAAATAGTTATACTTACATAGGCTTGCCGCACCATTTTGGAAGCGCAGCCGCGACCGCTACAGGACCTGAAAAAGAAAGTACACAGATTAATAGTAGTTTCAGCAAAAATTAGCAAATAGCGTATTTTTCAAAATTTTAATACTTCAAAAATTCATAACAAATCCAAATTTCGGTCTATCGTTTCAGGAATTAGTGTTCTGTGCTCCGGGAGAGCTCCCGCGTCGAGCCCCATCGTTAAAACGCTGAAATTCAGCAAAACTGTTCGCAACTTTTCTTTGCTTACATCGAAAATTCTACATAGGAGGGTGCAGTCGAAAGTAATCTAACGTTTCAAAATCAAAATAGTTATACTTACATAGGCTTGCCGCACCATTTTGGAAGCGCAGCCGCGACCGCTACAGGACCTGAAAAAGAAAGTACACAGATTAATAGTAGTTTCAGCAAAAATTAGCAAATAGCGTATTTTTCAAAATTTTAATACTTCAAAAATTCATAACAAATCCAAATTTCGGTCTATCGTTTCAGGAATTAGTGTTCTGTGCTCCGGGAGAGCTCCCGCGTCGAGCCCCATCGTTAAAACGCTGAAATTCAGCAAAACTGTTCGCAACTTTTCTTTGCTTACATCGAAAATTCTACATAGGAGGGTGCAGTCGAAAGTAATCTAACGTTTCAAAATCAAAATAGTTATACTTACATAGGCTTGCCGCACCATTTTGGAAGCGCAGCCGCGACCGCTACAGGACCTGAAAAAGAAAGTACACAGATTAATAGTAGTTTCAGCAAAAATTAGCAAATAGCGTATTTTTCAAAATTTTAATACTTCAAAAATTCATAACAAATCCAAATTTCGGTCTATCGTTTCAGGAATTAGTGTTCTGTGCTCCGGGAGAGCTCCCGCGTCGAGCCCCATCGTTAAAACGCTGAAATTCAGCAAAACTGTTCGCAACTTTTCTTTGCTTACATCGAAAATTCTACATAGGAGGGTGCAGTCGAAAGTAATCTAACGTTTCAAAATCAAAATAGTTATACTTACATAGGCTTGCCGCACCATTTTGGAAGCGCAGCCGCGACCGCTACAGGACCTGAAAAAGAAAGTACACAGATTAATAGTAGTTTCAGCAAAAATTAGCAAATAGCGTATTTTTCAAAATTTTAATACTTCAAAAATTCATAACAAATCCAAATTTCGGTCTATCGTTTCAGGAATTAGTGTTCTGTGCTCCGGGAGAGCTCCCGCGTCGAGCCCCATCGTTAAAACGCTGAAATTCAGCAAAACTGTTCGCAACTTTTCTTTGCTTACATCGAAAATTCTACATAGGAGGGTGCAGTCGAAAGTAATCTAACGTTTCAAAATCAAAATAGTTATACTTACATAGGCTTGCCGCACCATTTTGGAAGCGCAGCCGCGACCGCTACAGGACCTGAAAAAGAAAGTACACAGATTAATAGTAGTTTCAGCAAAAATTAGCAAATAGCGTATTTTTCAAAATTTTAATACTTCAAAAATTCATAACAAATCCAAATTTCGGTCTATCGTTTCAGGAATTAGTGTTCTGTGCTCCGGGAGAGCTCCCGCGTCGAGCCCCATCGTTAAAACGCTGAAATTCAGCAAAACTGTTCGCAACTTTTCTTTGCTTACATCGAAAATTCTACATAGGAGGGTGCAGTCGAAAGTAATCTAACGTTTCAAAATCAAAATAGTTATACTTACATAGGCTTGCCGCACCATTTTGGAAGCGCAGCCGCGACCGCTACAGGACCTGAAAAAGAAAGTACACAGATTAATAGTAGTTTCAGCAAAAATTAGCAAATAGCGTATTTTTCAAAATTTTAATACTTCAAAAATTCATAACAAATCCAAATTTCGGTCTATCGTTTCAGGAATTAGTGTTCTGTGCTCCGGGAGAGCTCCCGCGTCGAGCCCCATCGTTAAAACGCTGAAATTCAGCAAAACTGTTCGCAACTTTTCTTTGCTTACATCGAAAATTCTACATAGGAGGGTGCAGTCGAAAGTAATCTAACGTTTCAAAATCAAAATAGTTATACTTACATAGGCTTGCCGCACCATTTTGGAAGCGCAGCCGCGACCGCTACAGGACCTGAAAAAGAAAGTACACAGATTAATAGTAGTTTCAGCAAAAATTAGCAAATAGCGTATTTTTCAAAATTTTAATACTTCAAAAATTCATAACAAATCCAAATTTCGGTCTATCGTTTCAGGAATTAGTGTTCTGTGCTCCGGGAGAGCTCCCGCGTCGAGCCCCATCGTTAAAACGCTGAAATTCAGCAAAACTGTTCGCAACTTTTCTTTGCTTACATCGAAAATTCTACATAGGAGGGTGCAGTCGAAAGTAATCTAACGTTTCAAAATCAAAATAGTTATACTTACATAGGCTTGCCGCACCATTTTGGAAGCGCAGCCGCGACCGCTACAGGACCTGAAAAAGAAAGTACACAGATTAATAGTAGTTTCAGCAAAAATTAGCAAATAGCGTATTTTTCAAAATTTTAATACTTCAAAAATTCATAACAAATCCAAATTTCGGTCTATCGTTTCAGGAATTAGTGTTCTGTGCTCCGGGAGAGCTCCCGCGTCGAGCCCCATCGTTAAAACGCTGAAATTCAGCAAAACTGTTCGCAACTTTTCTTTGCTTACATCGAAAATTCTACATAGGAGGGTGCAGTCGAAAGTAATCTAACGTTTCAAAATCAAAATAGTTATACTTACATAGGCTTGCCGCACCATTTTGGAAGCGCAGCCGCGACCGCTACAGGACCTGAAAAAGAAAGTACACAGATTAATAGTAGTTTCAGCAAAAATTAGCAAATAGCGTATTTTTCAAAATTTTAATACTTCAAAAATTCATAACAAATCCAAATTTCGGTCTATCGTTTCAGGAATTAGTGTTCTGTGCTCCGGGAGAGCTCCCGCGTCGAGCCCCATCGTTAAAACGCTGAAATTCAGCAAAACTGTTCGCAACTTTTCTTTGCTTACATCGAAAATTCTACATAGGAGGGTGCAGTCGAAAGTAATCTAACGTTTCAAAATCAAAATAGTTATACTTACATAGGCTTGCCGCACCATTTTGGAAGCGCAGCCGCGACCGCTACAGGACCTGAAAAAGAAAGTACACAGATTAATAGTAGTTTCAGCAAAAATTAGCAAATAGCGTATTTTTCAAAATTTTAATACTTCAAAAATTCATAACAAATCCAAATTTCGGTCTATCGTTTCAGGAATTAGTGTTCTGTGCTCCGGGAGAGCTCCCGCGTCGAGCCCCATCGTTAAAACGCTGAAATTCAGCAAAACTGTTCGCAACTTTTCTTTGCTTACATCGAAAATTCTACATAGGAGGGTGCAGTCGAAAGTAATCTAACGTTTCAAAATCAAAATAGTTATACTTACATAGGCTTGCCGCACCATTTTGGAAGCGCAGCCGCGACCGCTACAGGACCTGAAAAAGAAAGTACACAGATTAATAGTAGTTTCAGCAAAAATTAGCAAATAGCGTATTTTTCAAAATTTTAATACTTCAAAAATTCATAACAAATCCAAATTTCGGTCTATCGTTTCAGGAATTAGTGTTCTGTGCTCCGGGAGAGCTCCCGCGTCGAGCCCCATCGTTAAAACGCTGAAATTCAGCAAAACTGTTCGCAACTTTTCTTTGCTTACATCGAAAATTCTACATAGGAGGGTGCAGTCGAAAGTAATCTAACGTTTCAAAATCAAAATAGTTATACTTACATAGGCTTGCCGCACCATTTTGGAAGCGCAGCCGCGACCGCTACAGGACCTGAAAAAGAAAGTACACAGATTAATAGTAGTTTCAGCAAAAATTAGCAAATAGCGTATTTTTCAAAATTTTAATACTTCAAAAATTCATAACAAATCCAAATTTCGGTCTATCGTTTCAGGAATTAGTGTTCTGTGCTCCGGGAGAGCTCCCGCGTCGAGCCCCATCGTTAAAACGCTGAAATTCAGCAAAACTGTTCGCAACTTTTCTTTGCTTACATCGAAAATTCTACATAGGAGGGTGCAGTCGAAAGTAATCTAACGTTTCAAAATCAAAATAGTTATACTTACATAGGCTTGCCGCACCATTTTGGAAGCGCAGCCGCGACCGCTACAGGACCTGAAAAAGAAAGTACACAGATTAATAGTAGTTTCAGCAAAAATTAGCAAATAGCGTATTTTTCAAAATTTTAATACTTCAAAAATTCATAACAAATCCAAATTTCGGTCTATCGTTTCAGGAATTAGTGTTCTGTGCTCCGGGAGAGCTCCCGCGTCGAGCCCCATCGTTAAAACGCTGAAATTCAGCAAAACTGTTCGCAACTTTTCTTTGCTTACATCGAAAATTCTACATAGGAGGGTGCAGTCGAAAGTAATCTAACGTTTCAAAATCAAAATAGTTATACTTACATAGGCTTGCCGCACCATTTTGGAAGCGCAGCCGCGACCGCTACAGGACCTGAAAAAGAAAGTACACAGATTAATAGTAGTTTCAGCAAAAATTAGCAAATAGCGTATTTTTCAAAATTTTAATACTTCAAAAATTCATAACAAATCCAAATTTCGGTCTATCGTTTCAGGAATTAGTGTTCTGTGCTCCGGGAGAGCTCCCGCGTCGAGCCCCATCGTTAAAACGCTGAAATTCAGCAAAACTGTTCGCAACTTTTCTTTGCTTACATCGAAAATTCTACATAGGAGGGTGCAGTCGAAAGTAATCTAACGTTTCAAAATCAAAATAGTTATACTTACATAGGCTTGCCGCACCATTTTGGAAGCGCAGCCGCGACCGCTACAGGACCTGAAAAAGAAAGTACACAGATTAATAGTAGTTTCAGCAAAAATTAGCAAATAGCGTATTTTTCAAAATTTTAATACTTCAAAAATTCATAACAAATCCAAATTTCGGTCTATCGTTTCAGGAATTAGTGTTCTGTGCTCCGGGAGAGCTCCCGCGTCGAGCCCCATCGTTAAAACGCTGAAATTCAGCAAAACTGTTCGCAACTTTTCTTTGCTTACATCGAAAATTCTACATAGGAGGGTGCAGTCGAAAGTAATCTAACGTTTCAAAATCAAAATAGTTATACTTACATAGGCTTGCCGCACCATTTTGGAAGCGCAGCCGCGACCGCTACAGGACCTGAAAAAGAAAGTACACAGATTAATAGTAGTTTCAGCAAAAATTAGCAAATAGCGTATTTTTCAAAATTTTAATACTTCAAAAATTCATAACAAATCCAAATTTCGGTCTATCGTTTCAGGAATTAGTGTTCTGTGCTCCGGGAGAGCTCCCGCGTCGAGCCCCATCGTTAAAACGCTGAAATTCAGCAAAACTGTTCGCAACTTTTCTTTGCTTACATCGAAAATTCTACATAGGAGGGTGCAGTCGAAAGTAATCTAACGTTTCAAAATCAAAATAGTTATACTTACATAGGCTTGCCGCACCATTTTGGAAGCGCAGCCGCGACCGCTACAGGACCTGAAAAAGAAAGTACACAGATTAATAGTAGTTTCAGCAAAAATTAGCAAATAGCGTATTTTTCAAAATTTTAATACTTCAAAAATTCATAACAAATCCAAATTTCGGTCTATCGTTTCAGGAATTAGTGTTCTGTGCTCCGGGAGAGCTCCCGCGTCGAGCCCCATCGTTAAAACGCTGAAATTCAGCAAAACTGTTCGCAACTTTTCTTTGCTTACATCGAAAATTCTACATAGGAGGGTGCAGTCGAAAGTAATCTAACGTTTCAAAATCAAAATAGTTATACTTACATAGGCTTGCCGCACCATTTTGGAAGCGCAGCCGCGACCGCTACAGGACCTGAAAAAGAAAGTACACAGATTAATAGTAGTTTCAGCAAAAATTAGCAAATAGCGTATTTTTCAAAATTTTAATACTTCAAAAATTCATAACAAATCCAAATTTCGGTCTATCGTTTCAGGAATTAGTGTTCTGTGCTCCGGGAGAGCTCCCGCGTCGAGCCCCATCGTTAAAACGCTGAAATTCAGCAAAACTGTTCGCAACTTTTCTTTGCTTACATCGAAAATTCTACATAGGAGGGTGCAGTCGAAAGTAATCTAACGTTTCAAAATCAAAATAGTTATACTTACATAGGCTTGCCGCACCATTTTGGAAGCGCAGCCGCGACCGCTACAGGACCTGAAAAAGAAAGTACACAGATTAATAGTAGTTTCAGCAAAAATTAGCAAATAGCGTATTTTTCAAAATTTTAATACTTCAAAAATTCATAACAAATCCAAATTTCGGTCTATCGTTTCAGGAATTAGTGTTCTGTGCTCCGGGAGAGCTCCCGCGTCGAGCCCCATCGTTAAAACGCTGAAATTCAGCAAAACTGTTCGCAACTTTTCTTTGCTTACATCGAAAATTCTACATAGGAGGGTGCAGTCGAAAGTAATCTAACGTTTCAAAATCAAAATAGTTATACTTACATAGGCTTGCCGCACCATTTTGGAAGCGCAGCCGCGACCGCTACAGGACCTGAAAAAGAAAGTACACAGATTAATAGTAGTTTCAGCAAAAATTAGCAAATAGCGTATTTTTCAAAATTTTAATACTTCAAAAATTCATAACAAATCCAAATTTCGGTCTATCGTTTCAGGAATTAGTGTTCTGTGCTCCGGGAGAGCTCCCGCGTCGAGCCCCATCGTTAAAACGCTGAAATTCAGCAAAACTGTTCGCAACTTTTCTTTGCTTACATCGAAAATTCTACATAGGAGGGTGCAGTCGAAAGTAATCTAACGTTTCAAAATCAAAATAGTTATACTTACATAGGCTTGCCGCACCATTTTGGAAGCGCAGCCGCGACCGCTACAGGACCTGAAAAAGAAAGTACACAGATTAATAGTAGTTTCAGCAAAAATTAGCAAATAGCGTATTTTTCAAAATTTTAATACTTCAAAAATTCATAACAAATCCAAATTTCGGTCTATCGTTTCAGGAATTAGTGTTCTGTGCTCCGGGAGAGCTCCCGCGTCGAGCCCCATCGTTAAAACGCTGAAATTCAGCAAAACTGTTCGCAACTTTTCTTTGCTTACATCGAAAATTCTACATAGGAGGGTGCAGTCGAAAGTAATCTAACGTTTCAAAATCAAAATAGTTATACTTACATAGGCTTGCCGCACCATTTTGGAAGCGCAGCCGCGACCGCTACA
>CATOCS010000004.1:0-7500 GCA_951640565.1 Petrophora chlorosata
TGGATACGTCCGGGGGGAACGGCAGTGACTGGGCCGGTGCACTGCTGCTGGTCTATCAGGCTCACGAACTTCAGGTCTATATGCTCAGCTGGATGAGGAGCCTCGGTGTATGCAGCCACTCGCTCTATTTCTTTGTCTCCTAGCGCTGGCCGTGGCACTCCCCTCTTTGCCTCGTACAGGGCGGCTGCCTCCTGAATCCTGAGGTCGAGGGGGAGTATCCCGGCCAGCACTAGGGCTGAGTTTAGTGAGACTGTGCGGTACGACTTTGTCAATTTTTGTGCGAACCCTCTTTGTACTGCGTTGAGCTGCTTCTGTATTGTTATCTTTTTAGTCGCTGAAGCCCAAGCGCTCGCTGCGTACATGATGACGGGTTCCACCGTAGCCGTATATATCAGGCGAATCACCTCAGGGTGGAGTCCCCAGGTAATTTTTGCGGCTCTGGAAAGCTGTTTGTAAATATTTAGTGCCTTCTTGCACACGTTTGCAGCGTGACTACTGAAAGTTAGTTTATGGTCGATCGTGAGCCCTAGGACTTTTATCTCTTCGGACATGACAATGCCCACCCCGCCCATGCTCAGAAGTGGTGTGTCATATTTGAGCTTTCTGGTCATTAGCATTGCTTTGGTCTTCAGCGGACCAAAGTTGAGCTTGTTTTTGACACCCCACTCCCGAACATATGCGAGGGCGGCATTGGCCCGTCCCTGCACCTCCGTCGCTGTGTCACCGTCAAAGACCATCACAACGTCGTCGGCGAAAGCCTGGCAATAGTCACGTCTCCGTTCGAGTCCTTTCAGTAGCGGGTCCAAGAGAAGGTTCCATAGTATTGGTCCGCTTATTGATCCCTGCACACAGCCCTTGCTTGTTTCTTTTCCGTATTCCTGTCCGCCATATCTCACCCTTACTTTCCTATCTTCCAGATAGCTGTTCATTATTCTTCTAATGTTTGTTGGACACTTTTCCTCAGCCAGCCGGACTCTTATTGCAGGCCACCATGCGTTATCGAAGGCTCCCTCTATGTCTAGCGATATCATTGTGACTAGCTTTTTCGCAGCAATTTTTTCGCGTATGTAGTTTATCAAGTCATAGAGGGAGTCCTCGGTGCCTTTTTGGGGCATGAATCCGTACTGACGAGTACTCATCCTTGGGAGTAAGTGCCACTTGAGTCGTCCCACGATCATCTTCTCCAAGATTTTTCCCATCACAGGTAGCAGTCCTATGGGCCGGTACGACTTCGGGTTTGTATAGTCGTCTTTACCTGGCTTCCTTAGGGCCACTACCGTGGCTTCTTTCCAGATGGTTGGAAAATGATTTAACTCAAGGCACTTATTCATTAGAGCCAAATGCATTTCTGGGTCCCTGGAGATAACTTGGCCACAAATGTCGGCAGTGAAACCGTCTGCTCCCGGGGCTTTTTTGGGGTTAAAACTTTCCACTGAAACTCTTAGCTCCGCCATCGTAAACGGAGGGTCATGATCATCATGTATCCTCTCGCTTATTTGGTCGGCTTCCTTTCTGGTTTGTTGGTGGTCTAAGTTGTCGCCAATTTCTGAGTCCTCTGGGTAGAATGTTTCCGCCAACACTTTTGCGGATTCTCTCAGGTCGATTTCACTCCCATTTTTTACTAAGGGCAGATCTTCTTCTCTCTTTGTCGTCCTCCCTATGACCCTATAAATGCCCTCCCATAATCCTTCCTTGTCTTGCTTCCCACAAAAGCCCTTCCAACTCTCTATCTGTGCTTTTTTGGCTTCATACTCATATTTTTGTTTTGCTTGCAGGTACTCTTCGACTACTTTCGCTCTTCGGGTTGGTGCTGCGCATCGGATTCGGCGTTTCTTCGTGACTGCTTCCTTCTTCAACTTGACGAGGGCATCAGACCACCATGGTAATTTTATAGATTCGTTGGACTTCTTTGCCGGCATGGTATCTTTGCACGCCTCCCCTATCTTGCTCGTATACCTCTCCACCAAAGCGTCCAACTCCTCTTTCCCATTTACACTTTCCATTGCTATTTTTGTTATCTGGCTCTCTTCCTTAAGTTGGTCCAATTTCTCATGAAATTGGATCCACTTTGCCTTCCTCGTATTGTAGAGCCTGGTTGTTCGGTTGATGTTAATGCCTCTAGCCTTGGTCAGTCTGATGTTGAAAGTAATACCATTGTGGTCCGAGCTGGTGATATCGTCTTTTACTTTCCAGTTTTCTACGAAGTTTAGCAAGTCAGTTGAGCAGGCCGTTACGTCTACGCAGCTTGAGTACCTCTTGTTACCCCTAATTGTGTCGAAAGTTGGTGTATCTCCTTCGTTTAGCACCTGCAAGCCCATTTCTTCTAGCGCTCCAGCCATTTCTTCCCCTCTGTGGTCCACTATATGTGAGCCCCACCAGGTACTCTTTGCGTTAGAGTCGCCTCCGAGTATGAGCTTGTTTGGCCCTACTTCCTCCACTATTTTCTTAAGCTGCTCCAGGTAGGGTTCTATGGGTTGGTCTGGCTCAAAGTAGAAGGAGATCGCGACAATTTTCCAGGCACTGGTTTGGATCCTCACAACAGTGATGTTATTTGTTGTGAGTTTCGGGCATTGTATGACGTCCAAGTCTTTGTCAAAAACGGCTATTGCCGCTTTAACAGTCCCGTTTCCTTGCTCAGTGCTCTGGTAAATTCTCGCTCCTCTGTAGCTCTTCATACTTTTCACCCCACCCACGTACGGCTCCTGGAGCAGTGCGAAAGCGGCTTTCGTTTTAGTGGCCTCTATCATGAGCTCATTTGTCGCTAGCTCTTTCCTTTGTAAGTTGGCCTGGGTGACAAGGTATGGGCGCTTACTGGTTTGGGCGACTACGTTTGCCAGTCCGTGCCCGGAGGTGCCCTTAGCAGTACGCTATAGCAGATCGGGCTATAGCGTCCCATTTTTGCCTCACTGCGCATTGTGGACTGAACGCGTTATGTTCGGTCTCGGTCATCTTCGCTCGCGAGCAGTTGCAACACGTTGGGGCAACGCTAGCGAGTCGTTCCGCGCATTCCGTCCACATATGCGGTCCTCCACAGTGGCTGCATTTCTCTATCGTCTCTTTGCAGAAGCGCCTGCCATGGCCGTATCCCAGGCAGAGCGAGCACTGGACTAATGGCGATTGGTCTGCAACCTTTATGCGCTGGAGGTCAACATGTACTCGCTCGGCCACTGTCAGGCGCTGCCACACTTTAGGAGACACTTGCATCACCACATGGCTAGTGAGAGGGTTTCTGGTTTTCCGCCTGTATTTGACGGTCAACCTCTGGTCTTCTACTGCTATGTCTCGGAGTAGGTGTCCATTCTGGTTTCTCAAGGCTGCTACGAGGTCTTCGTCTGTGTTGTAGGTTAGTACATCCTTGAGAATGACCAGCGGATCCTTATTTTTAATCTCCTCGACTTGCAGGTTTGCTCCGGAGTTCCTGATCCTTTCGGTTACCTTTGCCAGTTCCTCTTTTGTGTTGCATCCCACTATAACTTTCTGGTCTCGAGCTTTTCTCATCCTGTCCACTCTTATGCCTGCCTCTTTAGCCTTCACCGCGGTTCTGATCTTCTCGACCACTTCTCCACTTGTGTCCCCTTCGCTTGATGACACCACGATGGAGTGAACCTGAGTGGAGTGCCTGCCACTCGATGTTACTTGGGCGTAGGTATCCCTCCGTTCATGGGTTCCTTCCAGAACGGGGAGCGTTTTTATTTGGTCAGTAAGTGCGATAGTGTGTTGTTTACACTCCGCTACCAACCGACCGTGCTCCCTCAGGCTCTCCATTAGCGATACCATCAGCATGGATTGTGGCGCTATTTCAGAAGTGGTCGATGACTGTTTTTTCCCCTCTTCTTTGTTTGCAGACTTTTCTTGTTCCTTGCTTTTGGCCTTTGTTGTCTCAAACCTCTCTTCCTCCGCTTCTTTCACCAGTTGGTACAACCTTGTTATCGCTTGCGTGACTTCGGTTTTTATGTCTGACTTCAAGTTCCTTGAGGTACCCAGCCATGTCTTTGCCTTTGTTAATTGGGCTTTTGCCTCCGCGATTCTACTGGCGTACTTTTGTGGTGGCTTCGGTGAAGTATCCGTTGCCTCAGACGGGTTACGAGTCGTCAGTCTACTCCCTTGAGAGAGTGTCGTCTTCTCTTTTAGCCCGACGAGGGTCGCCGAAGAGGTCTTTTTTGGCGGAGAAGGGGTCTTGGCATGCTCACGCGAGGACGCCGCCGTCCCCTGTTTAGTGCCAGAGGTGGCGGCGGTCCCCGGCGCGGCGTACGTCCGCGGCTTGCTCTTCGTCTTCACGGATTCCCATTCGCCTATGCTTCGCCGCACGCTTGGGGTCGGGCTGTAGGCTTGACTAGAGATACTAGTCTCGTCGTCCCTCTGTGTGGGCTCCGCTTCGACGGTGGGCCCGGACTTTGCGGTTGGGTGGGTCTCAGTGGCAGCCGCGGCAATACCGATCCATGCGGGGCTCCTGATACAACGTGTCTTGTTGAGCTGAGAGGGTCCTGCCCTCTCAGTCTCTTTCGGGGAGTCAGGGGAACCTACTCTAATATCAGTCATAGCCTTTTTTGCGGGCGTGCGCATCACTCCGGCCATTATGACGGAGTTAAGAATTTGTCAATATAATAAAATAAAATATAGTAAAATAAAAGTAAAGGTAAATAAAATATGTTGTATACAGTTTTGTATTGTCAAATAGATGCTATTTGATTTCCTACAATGAGTAAACGCACTGCGTACAAGTCAAAACTAATTTGAAAATAGTATATAAAAACAATATATAAATTGAATTTTATGTTTTCAATATTATAATTAATATTATACAAATAACCCTATGTCCGAATGTTACCAAATTAGTTTGGTATTTTTTAAAATGTTTGTCACTAAAAATTTTTAAAAATGCGTTTTTTGTGTCAATATTCTAATTTTCTTTTCCCTTTTCAGGTATCCCTGCGGTTGGTGTCAGCGGCGTTGTCCGGCGAGGTAAGTACCAATTATTATTATTATTATTATTATTTATTTATTTATTTATTTTTAATTTAATTTAGTTTAGTTTGCTCTAGGTAGAGCTTGTCCTCCCTATATAAAATACGCTTTGTGGTCGGAGAGATACGAAATATGCGATTTTAACAAATTTACATAAAATTTTGTAATGTGAATTTAAATAAATTGGAGAAAAAGTGGGGTTTACAAATGTAGAGAGAGCAATCTTCGTATATCGTTCCTACGGAACGATATTCGAAACTGAAGTCAAAATTGCTCTATCTTGCACCGTTTACGAGATAAATTGATTACAAGTTTATTTGCCGCTTAAATATTGGTAAGGGTTCTACTAAAATGCTTATATATATAAATTGGTTGTAGCAAAAAATCTACTTTTTAGTGCTACGTGTTATGCTTAAGCTACTTAATCTAATTAAATCTAATGCTAAACTAAAATGTATAAAAAATTATATTTATTTAAGTTTGAAGATTTTTATAAAAATTTTTGAACCGCAAAAAATTTTGTATTTTCCAATTTTACCAAAGTTATATGTATAATACAATATAGGTTATAAGCTGTTAAATATATCAACCGTGGTTGGTATATTCAAGCCGCCGTCAAAAATGGTCTAGGACCTACCGTCTCCAAGTTGTGGCAATGTACAACTTTAAGTTAGGTTTTTTTTGCCGTTGTGGTAATATCTGATGCAAAAGAACTTGGGAAACGGCTAGTCCCAAAATTCTGAAACTTAGCAGGAATGAGCATCCGGGGCTAGTATTTTATAACCAGGAATTTCAGGATGGGTCGTCACTGAAAAATCTGAAAATTTTGACTCTATATGCCAAGAATTCTATTTTCTGGACCGCAAAACGCACTAAATTTTGAATACTTCGTCCCTTTTAAAAGATTTTGAAAATGTGAGACCGGGAATGTGATTCTATGATGACGATGCTCCTTCCTGCGTTTCCAGTTTTTTGAAAAATTTTACAAAGTTAAGAAATGTTATTTTGCGGTTGTGGTAATTTTTGATTTAAAATTATTGCCGAAAGTATAAATCCTAAAAATCCAAAATTTGGCAGAAATGAGAACGTGGTGCCAAGCTTTCACAAGAAAGAATTTCAGGGGTGGTCGTCGCTGAAAAACTGAAACTATTAATTTAGAGTCAAAACCTTGGACCGCAAAACACGCAAACTTTGAAGAACTTCGTCACACCGGCAATATCTTGAAATTTCAAAAACGGGGATGTGTTTGCACGGTGACAGCGCTCCTCTCTGCGTTTTTAATTTTTCAAAATTCAAAAATTTTTGAATTTTTCTCCACGTGCTCGATTTGGTTTTCCTTTTATATCTCCGGATTGCGTGGGAGGAAAAATCTCAAATTTTGCCACAACTAAGATGGTGTTGTTGCTCACCCTTTCCAGTAAAAATATGTAGGGGGTGCTGATCTTGTTCCCGCAGCGCACACCGATTTGTGGTATCGGTGGCGGAAAACACGTGGAAGTGAGGTTAGTTCCCACGGAAAAACCTCAAGACGCACTTTTCTCGCCTGGAAAATCGTATCACTGCAATCCTGGTCACTTTTGATTGCACTTAGCACTTTTTCCGGTTTGGATCGGTTAACTTTTACTATTTTCGCGATTTTTCCAGCGCGGAGCGGTTTAGAAGTGCTGGCGTTCCGTCTACGGCCTGCGTGCGACTCGGTTAGGTTAGGTTAGGTTAGGTTAGGTTAGGTTAGGTTAGGTTAGGTTAGGTTAGGTTAGGTTAGGTTAGGTTAGGTTAGGTTAGGTTAGGTTAGGTTAGGTTAGGTTAGGTTAGGTTAGGTTAGGTTAGGTTAGGTTAGGTTAGGTTAGGTTAGGTTAGGTTAGGTTAGGTTAGGTTAGGTTAGGTTAGGTTAGGTTAGGTTAGGTTAGGTTAGGTTAGGTTAGGTTAGGTTAGGTTAGGTTAGGTTAGGTTAGGTTAGGTTAGGTTAGGTTAGGTTAGGTTAGGTTAGGTTAGGTTAGGTTAGGTTAGGTTAGGTTAGGTTAGGTTAGGTTAGGTTAGGTTAGGTTAGGTTAGGTTAGGTTAGGTTAGGTTAGGTTAGGTTAGGTTAGGTTAGGTTAGGTTAGGTTAGGTTAGGTTAGGTTAGGTTAGGTTAGGTTAGGTTAGGTTAGGTTAGGTTAGGTTAGGTTAGGTTAGGTTAGGTTAGGTTAGGTTAGGTTAGGTTAGGTTAGGTTAGGTTAGGTTAGGTTAGGTTAGGTTAGGTTAGGTTAGGTTAGGTTAGGTTAGGTTAGGTTAGGTTAGGTTAGGTTAGGTTAGGTTAGGTTAGGTTAGGTTAGGTTAGGTTAGGTTAGGTTAGGTTAGGTTAGGTTAGGTTAGGTTAGGTTAGGTTAGGTTAGGTTAGGTTAGGTTAGGTTAGGTTAGGTTAGGTTAGGTTAGGTTAGGTTAGGTTAGGTTAGGTTAGGTTAGGTTAGGTTAGGTTAGGTTAGGTTAGGTTAGGTTAGGTTAGGTTAGGTTAGGTTAGGTTAGGTTAGGTTAGGTTAGGTTAGGTTAGGTTAGGTT
>CATOCS010000004.1:10000-22108 GCA_951640565.1 Petrophora chlorosata
TTAATCTACTTTCTTTATCTGCTATTATTATACTTAAATTACTCTTATTTATACCAATTCCTATTTCCAACTCACAATCAATTCTAAGTCTACTATGTACAGGGCATTCAGTTATTATATGCAACACACTTTCTTCCTTTTCAGGGTCGCAGACGCACGACGGACTCTCCTTGCACTTGAAGCGATGCAGATACGCAGAGAATCCGCCGTGCCCCGTCAACACCTGCACCAAGTTCGGTTCCAGTGTTGTTTTTCGTAGCACAGGGTAAGCATTTATTGCGTCTGGGAAAAAGCATTTGGTGGTTGAAGCCGTTTTGCCCTCCTTATATCTCCGGTTCCATTCGTCAAGTGAATCCTGTCGGATTTGCCGCTTGACGAATGAGACCGGACAATTTGCGTAGTTCGGCCTGGTTTTCAGGTGCAACGCCGCGTTCTTCGCCAACTCGTCTGCCCTTTCGTTGCCCTCCAACCCGGCGTGAGCCTTGATCCAAAATAACTGCAAAGAATAATTTTTTGCATTTATTTTGTCCAGGTTTGCTCGTGTTTGTACAGCCAGGGGGTGGGGGGCATCGTTGTTCACTACTGATTCGAGGGCGGACCTTGAGTCGCAGTAAACATTGCAGGTGGGCACTGTGCTTTTGAGGGCATAGTTGGTTGCCTCAAACAGAGCCAGCAGCTCCGCCTGATAGACAGTACAGTACTGTTCCAGCTTTAATTTTCGGGTACTCGTTTCTGTGCCACCGTGCCAAATGGACAGTGCCGCTCCTACTTTCCCCTCAATTTTACTGCCATCGGTAAATATGTTTAGGCCATTGATGTTATAATTTTGCTCCAGCTCTGTACTGTCCATCAGGCAAGTGAACTGCAGCTTTGCTCGCTGCGCGGGATGTGGCATGTCCTTATAGGCTGTGGGTATTTCTACAGCTCGGTCTCCTATTACTCGCTGTGAATAGCCTTTCTTTATTTCATAAAGTAAGGCTGCTTCCCGGATACGAATATCCAGGGGAAGCAGCCCAGCGAGCAATAGTGCCGAGCTGAGCGAGACCGTCCTATAGGCCTTAACAATCTTCTGCGCAAATCCCCGCTGCACCGCATCCAACTGCCTTCTCACACTTAGTTTGCCCGATGCAGGGGCCCAGACACTCGCGGCATACATCACAACCGGCTCGATCACCGCTGTATACATCGTCCTGATAATTTCTGGTTGTAGACCCCAGTGAATCTTGGCGGCTCTTGATAGCTGTTTGTAGAAGTTCAAGGCTTTGCGGCAAACATAGGATACGTGCGAGTTGAACGTCAGTTTGTCATCTATGGTAAGCCCCAAAACCTTGAACTCCCCAGACATGTCAATGCTGACCCCGCCCATATTCAAACGTGGTGTGTCATATTTCAGCTTTCGCGTAATGACCATGGCGTTGGTCTTTTTCGGCGCAAACTTCAGCTTATTTCTGACACCCCACGCCCGAACATACTCGAGGGCAGCATTGGCACGTCTTTCCACATCAAGAGCCGTGTTCCCATCAATTATCAGGACGATGTCATCAGCAAAGGCCTGGCTGTAGTCACCTCTACTTTGTAGCCCCTTTAGTAGGGGGTCTAGGATCAGATTCCACAGTATCGGACCCCCTATCGAGCCTTGTACGCAACCTTTGTTTGTACTTTTCCGATACTCCTCACCGGCGTATCGGACTCTTACCCCCCTGTCTCTGAGGTAGCTGTCTATGACCCTCCTTAAGTTCACTGGACACTTTTCCTCAGCCAGTCGGATTCTTATGGCTGGCCACCATGCGCTATCGAAGGCTCCCTCTATATCTAAGGACACTAGTGTGACGATCTTCTTGTGATCTAGTTTGGTCCTTATGTGTTGTATTAGAGTATAGAGGGAGTCTTCGGTGCTTTTTTGTGGCATGAATCCGAACTGGCTGGTACTCATCCTTGGCAATAGGTGATACTTAATTCGGGCCATTAACATTTTTTCATAAACTTTTCCCAGGACAGGTAAGAGTCCGATAGGTCGGTACGATTTGGGTACGTTGTATTTGTCCTTACCAGGCTTTCGGAGGACGACTACAGTGGCCTCCTTCCATAACTTCGGGAAGTAGTGATATTCCAAACACTTATTTAGAATTTCCAGGAATAGTTCCGGGTCGCTCTCTATGGTGTGGCTACAGATATCGGCGGTGAAGCCATCGACTCCAGGGGCCTTTTTGGGATTGAAGGACTTCATCGCCGAATGGAGTTCGGTCAGCGTGAACGGTGGATCACAAGAGTCATCTTGTTCCCCCTCGTTCACACGCTCCGCTTCCTCCCTGATCCGGCGATGTTCAGTGCTGTCGCTGTCTGTGAGGTCTTCCGGGTAGAACGTTTCCGCTAACAACTTGACGGAACCTTTTGCGTCCAGCACTGATCCCTCGAATTCCAAAGGCAGATCTTCGTCCCTAGTTCTTGTTCTACCTATCACCCTATAGATTCCTTCCCAGAACCCTTCCCTCTCCTGCCTCCCACAGAACTCCTTCCAGCTCTCGACCTGGGCCTTCTTCACCTCTAACTCATACTCTTCTTTATGTTTCAGGTATTCTTCGACAACCTTGGCTCTGCGAATCGGCGCGGCACATCTGATCCTGCGTTTCCTTGTGACGACTGCCTTCTTCATCTCAGCGAGCTTCTCGGACCACCACGGCATGGTAAGTTTTTCTTTATTTTTCTTCCTAGGTATAGTTGTGTTACACGTCTCTGTTATAACTTTTGTAAAATTTTGTACAGTTTCTTCCAAATCATTTCTATTGTTTATTTGTTTAATATTTAATGAAGTTAATTTATAGTCTATTTTTAATTGGGTTAGTTTCTCATGAAACGTAACCCAATTCGCTTTCCTAGTGTTGTAGATTCTAGTTGTTCTTTTGATGTTTATTCCTAAAGATTTTGCTAATTTAATATTGAATGTGATGCCGTTGTGGTCCGAGCTCGTGAGGTGTTCCTCAACCGTCCAGCCGTCCACTAGGTCTAGCAGATCAGTCGAACAGGCTGTTACGTCGACGTAGCTGTGGTACCGCTTGCCGCCTCTTATGGTGTCGAAGGTAGGAGTATTTCCTGTATTTAGGATCTGAAGGTCCAGTTCGTCGAGAGTTCCCACCATGTCCTCGCCTCTGTGGTCGATGATTGGGCTGCCCCACCATGTGCTTTTAGCGTTTGCGTCGCCTCCGATCACTAGTCCCTTTGGTCCTAGTTCTTTCGAGATCCTGGTCAAGTGTTCGAGGTCGGGGGCTATCGGTCTCTCTCCGTCAAAGTAATAGGATACCAGAGTGATCCTCCAGGCACTGGTTCGGATTCCCACCACGACGATGTCTTTTGTGGTGAGTTGCGGATATTGTATAACGTCGAGGCTTGGGTCGAAAACGAGAATTGCAGCTCTTACAATTCCTTCTCCTGTTTCAGTGCTCTGGAAGACCCTCACTCCTTGGTAACTCCGCATACTTCCCACCCCGCCAACATAGGGTTCCTGGATGAGGGCCACCGCTATTCCACGCCTCTCCGACTCGATCAGGATCTCGTTAGTGGCCAACTGTTTCTTTTGGAGGTTTGCTTGCACAATCTGGTATAGGACGCCCTTAGCAGTAAGCCACGGTGGATCTCGCAAGTGATTCCCACTTGCGCCTCACCGGGCATTCGTTTCCGAAGGCATTATGGTCCGTCCTATCCATCTTGGCTTTCTGGCAATTGACGCAGCTGGGGGGTGCATCGGCAAGCCAGTCGGCGCATTCGGTTTTCATGTGCGCGCCTCCACAGTGGCTGCACACATCGACAGCTTCGCGACAGAATCGCTTTCCATGTCCGTAGCCCAGACAGCGCGAGCACTGTATGAGAGGGGACTGGTCCGCGACTCTGATTCGCTGCACGTCGATGTGTACAGCCCCTGCTTCGGTGAGGCGCTGCCAGATCCGTGGCGACACTTTGGCAACGATGTGGGCGGTGAGGGGATTTCTCGCTCTTCTTCTGAAGCGGATCTCCATGCGATCGTCCTCACCGCTCACATCGCTGAGCAGATGCTTGTTTTGCGCTCTGATTGCCTTTATGATGTCCTCGTTTGTGTGACTCTGGAGGACACCATAAAGAACAATCAGAGGATCCTTATTTTTGATTTCCTCCACGTTGAGATTTGCCCCTCCTTTTTCGACTATTTTGTTTTTGACCCTTTCCATTTCTTCTTTGTCCCTGCATCCCAGTATAATTTTCCTATCTTTAGCCTTTCTAATTCTATCTATCCTTACTCCCTCTTCAGTCGCATTGACCACGTCTCTTATTTTTTGGAACACTTGGTCACCCGTTTCTTGTTCGTCCTTTGAAGTGATGATGACGGAGTGCATGGCAGCCGCCTCCGGAGATCGTCGCCTTGGCGAGCTAGCTGCGACGCTGGCGTATGTGCCCCTCTGTTCGCACATCGCTTGTTGCGTCGTCAGCAGCTCAGCTAACTTGGCCATCCCTTCTCTGCTCTCCTTCAGCAGCTTTCCGTGCTCTTCTATCTGCCTTGACAGATTGTCATAGCCCGGTGGGACGAAGGTCGCAGGTGAGGTCCGTTCAGGTGTCTCCTCCGGCCTCCGGCCCTGTTCGTGCGCTCCGCCTTTCTCACTTTCGGGTGTCTTGTTTTTCTGACCCTTCACCAAATGTGTTTCCTTGACGAGTTGGTAGAGTCGGTCAACTGCCTGTAGGACACCTTCTTTTATTTCGCCCTTAAGGTTCCGAGAGTTCCCCAAGTTCAGCTTGGCTTTTGCGACGCAAGCTTTCGCTTCCGTGAGCCTGTCGATGTATTTCGTTTTCTCCGGTTTTGGTGGGCTCCCAGATGCTTCCACCGATGCTCTTCGAGCTGCTGTTCTGCTCTCTTGTGAGAGCATTGTCCTCGGCTTCGGCTTCTGGGGCTCCACTGGAGTTAACTTCTTGGGGGAACTCTTGGCCTTCTGTGTGTCAAGTTTGTTGGACTCCCATTCTCCAATACTTTTTCTGACACTTGGGATGTGGGTTGTTTCACCATCCTTTATTCCTAGGCTGCGTGTCCTGTTGAGCTGGGAGGGACCAGCCTCCTCGGTCAACTCCGGCGATTTTGGGCCCCGTTCCATAGAACGCCTCGCGTCTTTCTTTGCGGGTGTGCGCATCATGGGGAGGAGTCGAAATATAAAATAAAATAGATATGTAAATTTGTAAAAGTTGTAAAAGCGTAAAAGTTGTAGACTTTAGAGTTTTGTAAATAGTATATATAAGTAGATTACTTAATGTCAATATAGATAATACACGAAAAAACAATTTTCAACTACGTCAATAGATATATATGTATATTAATATACTGTCAATAATTCTAATTAGATAAAATGAATTTTCTATTTGTCAAAGGGCGATATCTTCAAAGATATAGGTCAGAGAGCGCTGAAATTTTGACCGTATGTTTAGTATATAGTGGGAAACAAACTAACACTTCAATCGGAAAAAGTCACTTTTGCTATATTCTTACCCCCGGCCACTACACAGTTCAAATTTCCCCCCCCTGCTTCGCAATTAAAGGGTGGGTGGGCGGGCAAAATTTTTGCTGAATTTCAGCGTTTTAACGATGGGGCTCGACGCGGGAGCTCTCCCGGAGCACAGAACACTAATTCCTGAAACGATAGACCGAAATTTGGATTTGTTATGAATTTTTGAAGTATTAAAATTTTGAAAAATACGCTATTTGCTAATTTTTGCTGAAACTACTATTAATCTGTGTACTTTCTTTTTCAGGTCCTGTAGCGGTCGCGGCTGCGCTTCCAAAATGGTGCGGCAAGCCTATGTAAGTATAACTATTTTGATTTTGAAACGTTAGATTACTTTCGACTGCACCCTCCTATGTAGAATTTTCGATGTAAGCAAAGAAAAGTTGCGAACAGTTTTGCTGAATTTCAGCGTTTTAACGATGGGGCTCGACGCGGGAGCTCTCCCGGAGCACAGAACACTAATTCCTGAAACGATAGACCGAAATTTGGATTTGTTATGAATTTTTGAAGTATTAAAATTTTGAAAAATACGCTATTTGCTAATTTTTGCTGAAACTACTATTAATCTGTGTACTTTCTTTTTCAGGTCCTGTAGCGGTCGCGGCTGCGCTTCCAAAATGGTGCGGCAAGCCTATGTAAGTATAACTATTTTGATTTTGAAACGTTAGATTACTTTCGACTGCACCCTCCTATGTAGAATTTTCGATGTAAGCAAAGAAAAGTTGCGAACAGTTTTGCTGAATTTCAGCGTTTTAACGATGGGGCTCGACGCGGGAGCTCTCCCGGAGCACAGAACACTAATTCCTGAAACGATAGACCGAAATTTGGATTTGTTATGAATTTTTGAAGTATTAAAATTTTGAAAAATACGCTATTTGCTAATTTTTGCTGAAACTACTATTAATCTGTGTACTTTCTTTTTCAGGTCCTGTAGCGGTCGCGGCTGCGCTTCCAAAATGGTGCGGCAAGCCTATGTAAGTATAACTATTTTGATTTTGAAACGTTGGGTTAGGTTAGGTTAGGTTAGGTTAGGTTAGGTTAGGTTAGGTTAGGTTAGGTTAGGTTAGGTTAGGTTAGGTTAGGTTAGGTTAGGTTAGGTTAGGTTAGGTTAGGTTAGGTTAGGTTAGGTTAGGTTAGGTTAGGTTAGGTTAGGTTAGGTTAGGTTAGGTTAGGTTAGGTTAGGTTAGGTTAGGTTAGGTTAGGTTAGGTTAGGTTAGGTTAGGTTAGGTTAGGTTAGGTTAGGTTAGGTTAGGTTAGGTTAGGTTAGGTTAGGTTAGGTTAGGTTAGGTTAGGTTAGGTTAGGTTAGGTTAGGTTAGGTTAGGTTAGGTTAGGTTAGGTTAGGTTAGGTTAGGTTAGGTTAGGTTAGGTTAGGTTAGGTTAGGTTAGGTTAGGTTAGGTTAGGTTAGGTTAGGTTAGGTTAGGTTAGGTTAGGTTAGGTTAGGTTAGGTTAGGTTAGGTTAGGTTAGGTTAGGTTAGGTTAGGTTAGGTTAGGTTAGGTTAGGTTAGGTTAGGTTAGGTTAGGTTAGGTTAGGTTAGGTTAGGTTAGGTTAGGTTAGGTTAGGTTAGGTTAGGTTAGGTTAGGTTAGGTTAGGTTAGGTTAGGTTAGGTTAGGTTAGGTTAGGTTAGGTTAGGTTAGGTTAGGTTAGGTTAGGTTAGGTTAGGTTAGGTTAGGTTAGGTTAGGTTAGGTTAGGTTAGGTTAGGTTAGGTTAGGTTAGGTTAGGTTAGGTTAGGTTAGGTTAGGTTAGGTTAGGTTAGGTTAGGTTAGGTTAGGTTAGGTTAGGTTAGGTTAGGTTAGGTTAGGTTAGGTTAGGTTAGGTTAGGTTAGGTTAGGTTAGGTTAGGTTAGGTTAGGTTAGGTTAGGTTAGGTTAGGTTAGGTTAGGTTAGGTTAGGTTAGGTTAGGTTAGGTTAGGTTAGGTTAGGTTAGGTTAGGTTAGGTTAGGTTAGGTTAGGTTAGGTTAGGTTAGGTTAGGTTAGGTTAGGTTAGGTTAGGTTAGGTTAGGTTAGGTTAGGTTAGGTTAGGTTAGGTTAGGTTAGGTTAGGTTAGGTTAGGTTAGGTTAGGTTAGGTTAGGTTAGGTTAGGTTAGGTTAGGTTAGGTTAGGTTAGGTTAGGTTAGGTTAGGTTAGGTTAGGTTAGGTTAGGTTAGGTTAGGTTAGGTTAGGTTAGGTTAGGTTAGGTTAGGTTAGGTTAGGTTAGGTTAGGTTAGGTTAGGTTAGGTTAGGTTAGGTTAGGTTAGGTTAGGTTAGGTTAGGTTAGGTTAGGTTAGGTTAGGTTAGGTTAGGTTAGGTTAGGTTAGGTTAGGTTAGGTTAGGTTAGGTTAGGTTAGGTTAGGTTAGGTTAGGTTAGGTTAGGTTAGGTTAGGTTAGGTTAGGTTAGGTTAGGTTAGGTTAGGTTAGGTTAGGTTAGGTTAGGTTAGGTTAGGTTAGGTTAGGTTAGGTTAGGTTAGGTTAGGTTAGGTTAGGTTAGGTTAGGTTAGGTTAGGTTAGGTTAGGTTAGGTTAGGTTAGGTTAGGTTAGGTTAGGTTAGGTTAGGTTAGGTTAGGTTAGGTTAGGTTAGGTTAGGTTAGGTTAGGTTAGGTTAGGTTAGGTTAGGTTAGGTTAGGTTAGGTTAGGTTAGGTTAGGTTAGGTTAGGTTAGGTTAGGTTAGGTTAGGTTAGGTTAGGTTAGGTTAGGTTAGGTTAGGTTAGGTTAGGTTAGGTTAGGTTAGGTTAGGTTAGGTTAGGTTAGGTTAGGTTAGGTTAGGTTAGGTTAGGTTAGGTTAGGTTAGGTTAGGTTAGGTTAGGTTAGGTTAGGTTAGGTTAGGTTAGGTTAGGTTAGGTTAGGTTAGGTTAGGTTAGGTTAGGTTAGGTTAGGTTAGGTTAGGTTAGGTTAGGTTAGGTTAGGTTAGGTTAGGTTAGGTTAGGTTAGGTTAGGTTAGGTTAGGTTAGGTTAGGTTAGGTTAGGTTAGGTTAGGTTAGGTTAGGTTAGGTTAGGTTAGGTTAGGTTAGGTTAGGTTAGGTTAGGTTAGGTTAGGTTAGGTTAGGTTAGGTTAGGTTAGGTTAGGTTAGGTTAGGTTAGGTTAGGTTAGGTTAGGTTAGGTTAGGTTAGGTTAGGTTAGGTTAGGTTAGGTTAGGTTAGGTTAGGTTAGGTTAGGTTAGGTTAGGTTAGGTTAGGTTAGGTTAGGTTAGGTTAGGTTAGGTTAGGTTAGGTTAGGTTAGGTTAGGTTAGGTTAGGTTAGGTTAGGTTAGGTTAGGTTAGGTTAGGTTAGGTTAGGTTAGGTTAGGTTAGGTTAGGTTAGGTTAGGTTAGGTTAGGTTAGGTTAGGTTAGGTTAGGTTAGGTTAGGTTAGGTTAGGTTAGGTTAGGTTAGGTTAGGTTAGGTTAGGTTAGGTTAGGTTAGGTTAGGTTAGGTTAGGTTAGGTTAGGTTAGGTTAGGTTAGGTTAGGTTAGGTTAGGTTAGGTTAGGTTAGGTTAGGTTAGGTTAGGTTAGGTTAGGTTAGGTTAGGTTAGGTTAGGTTAGGTTAGGTTAGGTTAGGTTAGGTTAGGTTAGGTTAGGTTAGGTTAGGTTAGGTTAGGTTAGGTTAGGTTAGGTTAGGTTAGGTTAGGTTAGGTTAGGTTAGGTTAGGTTAGGTTAGGTTAGGTTAGGTTAGGTTAGGTTAGGTTAGGTTAGGTTAGGTTAGGTTAGGTTAGGTTAGGTTAGGTTAGGTTAGGTTAGGTTAGGTTAGGTTAGGTTAGGTTAGGTTAGGTTAGGTTAGGTTAGGTTAGGTTAGGTTAGGTTAGGTTAGGTTAGGTTAGGTTAGGTTAGGTTAGGTTAGGTTAGGTTAGGTTAGGTTAGGTTAGGTTAGGTTAGGTTAGGTTAGGTTAGGTTAGGTTAGGTTAGGTTAGGTTAGGTTAGGTTAGGTTAGGTTAGGTTAGGTTAGGTTAGGTTAGGTTAGGTTAGGTTAGGTTAGGTTAGGTTAGGTTAGGTTAGGTTAGGTTAGGTTAGGTTAGGTTAGGTTAGGTTAGGTTAGGTTAGGTTAGGTTAGGTTAGGTTAGGTTAGGTTAGGTTAGGTTAGGTTAGGTTAGGTTAGGTTAGGTTAGGTTAGGTTAGGTTAGGTTAGGTTAGGTTAGGTTAGGTTAGGTTAGGTTAGGTTAGGTTAGGTTAGGTTAGGTTAGGTTAGGTTAGGTTAGGTTAGGTTAGGTTAGGTTAGGTTAGGTTAGGTTAGGTTAGGTTAGGTTAGGTTAGGTTAGGTTAGGTTAGGTTAGGTTAGGTTAGGTTAGGTTAGGTTAGGTTAGGTTAGGTTAGGTTAGGTTAGGTTAGGTTAGGTTAGGTTAGGTTAGGTTAGGTTAGGTTAGGTTAGGTTAGGTTAGGTTAGGTTAGGTTAGGTTAGGTTAGGTTAGGTTAGGTTAGGTTAGGTTAGGTTAGGTTAGGTTAGGTTAGGTTAGGTTAGGTTAGGTTAGGTTAGGTTAGGTTAGGTTAGGTTAGGTTAGGTTAGGTTAGGTTAGGTTAGGTTAGGTTAGGTTAGGTTAGGTTAGGTTAGGTTAGGTTAGGTTAGGTTAGGTTAGGTTAGGTTAGGTTAGGTTAGGTTAGGTTAGGTTAGGTTAGGTTAGGTTAGGTTAGGTTAGGTTAGGTTAGGTTAGGTTAGGTTAGGTTAGGTTAGGTTAGGTTAGGTTAGGTTAGGTTAGGTTAGGTTAGGTTAGGTTAGGTTAGGTTAGGTTAGGTTAGGTTAGGTTAGGTTAGGTTAGGTTAGGTTAGGTTAGGTTAGGTTAGGTTAGGTTAGGTTAGGTTAGGTTAGGTTAGGTTAGGTTAGGTTAGGTTAGGTTAGGTTAGGTTAGGTTAGGTTAGGTTAGGTTAGGTTAGGTTAGGTTAGGTTAGGTTAGGTTAGGTTAGGTTAGGTTAGGTTAGGTTAGGTTAGGTTAGGTTAGGTTAGGTTAGGTTAGGTTAGGTTAGGTTAGGTTAGGTTAGGTTAGGTTAGGTTAGGTTAGGTTAGGTTAGGTTAGGTTAGGTTAGGTTAGGTTAGGTTAGGTTAGGTTAGGTTAGGTTAGGTTAGGTTAGGTTAGGTTAGGTTAGGTTAGGTTAGGTTAGGTTAGGTTAGGTTAGGTTAGGTTAGGTTAGGTTAGGTTAGGTTAGGTTAGGTTAGGTTAGGTTAGGTTAGGTTAGGTTAGGTTAGGTTAGGTTAGGTTAGGTTAGGTTAGGTTAGGTTAGGTTAGGTTAGGTTAGGTTAGGTTAGGTTAGGTTAGGTTAGGTTAGGTTAGGTTAGGTTAGGTTAGGTTAGGTTAGGTTAGGTTAGGTTAGGTTAGGTTAGGTTAGGTTAGGTTAGGTTAGGTTAGGTTAGGTTAGGTTAGGTTAGGTTAGGTTAGGTTAGGTTAGGTTAGGTTAGGTTAGGTTAGGTTAGGTTAGGTTAGGTTAGGTTAGGTTAGGTTAGGTTAGGTTAGGTTAGGTTAGGTTAGGTTAGGTTAGGTTAGGTTAGGTTAGGTTAGGTTAGGTTAGGTTAGGTTAGGTTAGGTTAGGTTAGGTTAGGTTAGGTTAGGTTAGGTTAGGTTAGGTTAGGTTAGGTTAGGTTAGGTTAGGTTAGGTTAGGTTAGGTTAGGTTAGGTTAGGTTAGGTTAGGTTAGGTTAGGTTAGGTTAGGTTAGGTTAGGTTAGGTTAGGTTAGGTTAGGTTAGGTTAGGTTAGGTTAGGTTAGGTTAGGTTAGGTTAGGTTAGGTTAGGTTAGGTTAGGTTAGGTTAGGTTAGGTTAGGTTAGGTTAGGTTAGGTTAGGTTAGGTTAGGTTAGGTTAGGTTAGGTTAGGTTAGGTTAGGTTAGGTTAGGTTAGGTTAGGTTAGGTTAGGTTAGGTTAGGTTAGGTTAGGTTAGGTTAGGTTAGGTTAGGTTAGGTTAGGTTAGGTTAGGTTAGGTTAGGTTAGGTTAGGTTAGGTTAGGTTAGGTTAGGTTAGGTTAGGTTAGGTTAGGTTAGGTTAGGTTAGGTTAGGTTAGGTTAGGTTAGGTTAGGTTAGGTTAGGTTAGGTTAGGTTAGGTTAGGTTAGGTTAGGTTAGGTTAGGTTAGGTTAGGTTAGGTTAGGTTAGGTTAGGTTAGGTTAGGTTAGGTTAGGTTAGGTTAGGTTAGGTTAGGTTAGGTTAGGTTAGGTTAGGTTAGGTTAGGTTAGGTTAGGTTAGGTTAGGTTAGGTTAGGTTAGGTTAGGTTAGGTTAGGTTAGGTTAGGTTAGGTTAGGTTAGGTTAGGTTAGGTTAGGTTAGGTTAGGTTAGGTTAGGTTAGGTTAGGTTAGGTTAGGTTAGGTTAGGTTAGGTTAGGTTAGGTTAGGTTAGGTTAGGTTAGGTTAGGTTAGGTTAGGTTAGGTTAGGTTAGGTTAGGTTAGGTTAGGTTAGGTTAGGTTAGGTTAGGTTAGGTTAGGTTAGGTTAGGTTAGGTTAGGTTAGGTTAGGTTAGGTTAGGTTAGGTTAGGTTAGGTTAGGTTAGGTTAGGTTAGGTTAGGTTAGGTTAGGTTAGGTTAGGTTAGGTTAGGTTAGGTTAGGTTAGGTTAGGTTAGGTTAGGTTAGGTTAGGTTAGGTTAGGTTAGGTTAGGTTAGGTTAGGTTAGGTTAGGTTAGGTTAGGTTAGGTTAGGTTAGGTTAGGTTAGGTTAGGTTAGGTTAGGTTAG
>CATOCS010000005.1:0-28891 GCA_951640565.1 Petrophora chlorosata
TCTACATAGGAGGGTGCAGTCGAAAGTAATCTAACGTTTCAAAATCAAAATAGTTATACTTACATAGGCTTGCCGCACCATTTTGGAAGCGCAGCCGCGACCGCTACAGGACCTGAAAAAGAAAGTACACAGATTAATAGTAGTTTCAGCAAAAATTAGCAAATAGCGTATTTTTCAAAATTTTAATACTTCAAAAATTCATAACAAATCCAAATTTCGGTCTATCGTTTCAGGAATTAGTGTTCTGTGCTCCGGGAGAGCTCCCGCGTCGAGCCCCATCGTTAAAACGCTGAAATTCAGCAAAACTGTTCGCAACTTTTCTTTGCTTACATCGAAAATTCTACATAGGAGGGTGCAGTCGAAAGTAATCTAACGTTTCAAAATCAAAATAGTTATACTTACATAGGCTTGCCGCACCATTTTGGAAGCGCAGCCGCGACCGCTACAGGACCTGAAAAAGAAAGTACACAGATTAATAGTAGTTTCAGCAAAAATTAGCAAATAGCGTATTTTTCAAAATTTTAATACTTCAAAAATTCATAACAAATCCAAATTTCGGTCTATCGTTTCAGGAATTAGTGTTCTGTGCTCCGGGAGAGCTCCCGCGTCGAGCCCCATCGTTAAAACGCTGAAATTCAGCAAAACTGTTCGCAACTTTTCTTTGCTTACATCGAAAATTCTACATAGGAGGGTGCAGTCGAAAGTAATCTAACGTTTCAAAATCAAAATAGTTATACTTACATAGGCTTGCCGCACCATTTTGGAAGCGCAGCCGCGACCGCTACAGGACCTGAAAAAGAAAGTACACAGATTAATAGTAGTTTCAGCAAAAATTAGCAAATAGCGTATTTTTCAAAATTTTAATACTTCAAAAATTCATAACAAATCCAAATTTCGGTCTATCGTTTCAGGAATTAGTGTTCTGTGCTCCGGGAGAGCTCCCGCGTCGAGCCCCATCGTTAAAACGCTGAAATTCAGCAAAACTGTTCGCAACTTTTCTTTGCTTACATCGAAAATTCTACATAGGAGGGTGCAGTCGAAAGTAATCTAACGTTTCAAAATCAAAATAGTTATACTTACATAGGCTTGCCGCACCATTTTGGAAGCGCAGCCGCGACCGCTACAGGACCTGAAAAAGAAAGTACACAGATTAATAGTAGTTTCAGCAAAAATTAGCAAATAGCGTATTTTTCAAAATTTTAATACTTCAAAAATTCATAACAAATCCAAATTTCGGTCTATCGTTTCAGGAATTAGTGTTCTGTGCTCCGGGAGAGCTCCCGCGTCGAGCCCCATCGTTAAAACGCTGAAATTCAGCAAAACTGTTCGCAACTTTTCTTTGCTTACATCGAAAATTCTACATAGGAGGGTGCAGTCGAAAGTAATCTAACGTTTCAAAATCAAAATAGTTATACTTACATAGGCTTGCCGCACCATTTTGGAAGCGCAGCCGCGACCGCTACAGGACCTGAAAAAGAAAGTACACAGATTAATAGTAGTTTCAGCAAAAATTAGCAAATAGCGTATTTTTCAAAATTTTAATACTTCAAAAATTCATAACAAATCCAAATTTCGGTCTATCGTTTCAGGAATTAGTGTTCTGTGCTCCGGGAGAGCTCCCGCGTCGAGCCCCATCGTTAAAACGCTGAAATTCAGCAAAACTGTTCGCAACTTTTCTTTGCTTACATCGAAAATTCTACATAGGAGGGTGCAGTCGAAAGTAATCTAACGTTTCAAAATCAAAATAGTTATACTTACATAGGCTTGCCGCACCATTTTGGAAGCGCAGCCGCGACCGCTACAGGACCTGAAAAAGAAAGTACACAGATTAATAGTAGTTTCAGCAAAAATTAGCAAATAGCGTATTTTTCAAAATTTTAATACTTCAAAAATTCATAACAAATCCAAATTTCGGTCTATCGTTTCAGGAATTAGTGTTCTGTGCTCCGGGAGAGCTCCCGCGTCGAGCCCCATCGTTAAAACGCTGAAATTCAGCAAAACTGTTCGCAACTTTTCTTTGCTTACATCGAAAATTCTACATAGGAGGGTGCAGTCGAAAGTAATCTAACGTTTCAAAATCAAAATAGTTATACTTACATAGGCTTGCCGCACCATTTTGGAAGCGCAGCCGCGACCGCTACAGGACCTGAAAAAGAAAGTACACAGATTAATAGTAGTTTCAGCAAAAATTAGCAAATAGCGTATTTTTCAAAATTTTAATACTTCAAAAATTCATAACAAATCCAAATTTCGGTCTATCGTTTCAGGAATTAGTGTTCTGTGCTCCGGGAGAGCTCCCGCGTCGAGCCCCATCGTTAAAACGCTGAAATTCAGCAAAACTGTTCGCAACTTTTCTTTGCTTACATCGAAAATTCTACATAGGAGGGTGCAGTCGAAAGTAATCTAACGTTTCAAAATCAAAATAGTTATACTTACATAGGCTTGCCGCACCATTTTGGAAGCGCAGCCGCGACCGCTACAGGACCTGAAAAAGAAAGTACACAGATTAATAGTAGTTTCAGCAAAAATTAGCAAATAGCGTATTTTTCAAAATTTTAATACTTCAAAAATTCATAACAAATCCAAATTTCGGTCTATCGTTTCAGGAATTAGTGTTCTGTGCTCCGGGAGAGCTCCCGCGTCGAGCCCCATCGTTAAAACGCTGAAATTCAGCAAAACTGTTCGCAACTTTTCTTTGCTTACATCGAAAATTCTACATAGGAGGGTGCAGTCGAAAGTAATCTAACGTTTCAAAATCAAAATAGTTATACTTACATAGGCTTGCCGCACCATTTTGGAAGCGCAGCCGCGACCGCTACAGGACCTGAAAAAGAAAGTACACAGATTAATAGTAGTTTCAGCAAAAATTAGCAAATAGCGTATTTTTCAAAATTTTAATACTTCAAAAATTCATAACAAATCCAAATTTCGGTCTATCGTTTCAGGAATTAGTGTTCTGTGCTCCGGGAGAGCTCCCGCGTCGAGCCCCATCGTTAAAACGCTGAAATTCAGCAAAACTGTTCGCAACTTTTCTTTGCTTACATCGAAAATTCTACATAGGAGGGTGCAGTCGAAAGTAATCTAACGTTTCAAAATCAAAATAGTTATACTTACATAGGCTTGCCGCACCATTTTGGAAGCGCAGCCGCGACCGCTACAGGACCTGAAAAAGAAAGTACACAGATTAATAGTAGTTTCAGCAAAAATTAGCAAATAGCGTATTTTTCAAAATTTTAATACTTCAAAAATTCATAACAAATCCAAATTTCGGTCTATCGTTTCAGGAATTAGTGTTCTGTGCTCCGGGAGAGCTCCCGCGTCGAGCCCCATCGTTAAAACGCTGAAATTCAGCAAAACTGTTCGCAACTTTTCTTTGCTTACATCGAAAATTCTACATAGGAGGGTGCAGTCGAAAGTAATCTAACGTTTCAAAATCAAAATAGTTATACTTACATAGGCTTGCCGCACCATTTTGGAAGCGCAGCCGCGACCGCTACAGGACCTGAAAAAGAAAGTACACAGATTAATAGTAGTTTCAGCAAAAATTAGCAAATAGCGTATTTTTCAAAATTTTAATACTTCAAAAATTCATAACAAATCCAAATTTCGGTCTATCGTTTCAGGAATTAGTGTTCTGTGCTCCGGGAGAGCTCCCGCGTCGAGCCCCATCGTTAAAACGCTGAAATTCAGCAAAACTGTTCGCAACTTTTCTTTGCTTACATCGAAAATTCTACATAGGAGGGTGCAGTCGAAAGTAATCTAACGTTTCAAAATCAAAATAGTTATACTTACATAGGCTTGCCGCACCATTTTGGAAGCGCAGCCGCGACCGCTACAGGACCTGAAAAAGAAAGTACACAGATTAATAGTAGTTTCAGCAAAAATTAGCAAATAGCGTATTTTTCAAAATTTTAATACTTCAAAAATTCATAACAAATCCAAATTTCGGTCTATCGTTTCAGGAATTAGTGTTCTGTGCTCCGGGAGAGCTCCCGCGTCGAGCCCCATCGTTAAAACGCTGAAATTCAGCAAAACTGTTCGCAACTTTTCTTTGCTTACATCGAAAATTCTACATAGGAGGGTGCAGTCGAAAGTAATCTAACGTTTCAAAATCAAAATAGTTATACTTACATAGGCTTGCCGCACCATTTTGGAAGCGCAGCCGCGACCGCTACAGGACCTGAAAAAGAAAGTACACAGATTAATAGTAGTTTCAGCAAAAATTAGCAAATAGCGTATTTTTCAAAATTTTAATACTTCAAAAATTCATAACAAATCCAAATTTCGGTCTATCGTTTCAGGAATTAGTGTTCTGTGCTCCGGGAGAGCTCCCGCGTCGAGCCCCATCGTTAAAACGCTGAAATTCAGCAAAACTGTTCGCAACTTTTCTTTGCTTACATCGAAAATTCTACATAGGAGGGTGCAGTCGAAAGTAATCTAACGTTTCAAAATCAAAATAGTTATACTTACATAGGCTTGCCGCACCATTTTGGAAGCGCAGCCGCGACCGCTACAGGACCTGAAAAAGAAAGTACACAGATTAATAGTAGTTTCAGCAAAAATTAGCAAATAGCGTATTTTTCAAAATTTTAATACTTCAAAAATTCATAACAAATCCAAATTTCGGTCTATCGTTTCAGGAATTAGTGTTCTGTGCTCCGGGAGAGCTCCCGCGTCGAGCCCCATCGTTAAAACGCTGAAATTCAGCAAAACTGTTCGCAACTTTTCTTTGCTTACATCGAAAATTCTACATAGGAGGGTGCAGTCGAAAGTAATCTAACGTTTCAAAATCAAAATAGTTATACTTACATAGGCTTGCCGCACCATTTTGGAAGCGCAGCCGCGACCGCTACAGGACCTGAAAAAGAAAGTACACAGATTAATAGTAGTTTCAGCAAAAATTAGCAAATAGCGTATTTTTCAAAATTTTAATACTTCAAAAATTCATAACAAATCCAAATTTCGGTCTATCGTTTCAGGAATTAGTGTTCTGTGCTCCGGGAGAGCTCCCGCGTCGAGCCCCATCGTTAAAACGCTGAAATTCAGCAAAACTGTTCGCAACTTTTCTTTGCTTACATCGAAAATTCTACATAGGAGGGTGCAGTCGAAAGTAATCTAACGTTTCAAAATCAAAATAGTTATACTTACATAGGCTTGCCGCACCATTTTGGAAGCGCAGCCGCGACCGCTACAGGACCTGAAAAAGAAAGTACACAGATTAATAGTAGTTTCAGCAAAAATTAGCAAATAGCGTATTTTTCAAAATTTTAATACTTCAAAAATTCATAACAAATCCAAATTTCGGTCTATCGTTTCAGGAATTAGTGTTCTGTGCTCCGGGAGAGCTCCCGCGTCGAGCCCCATCGTTAAAACGCTGAAATTCAGCAAAACTGTTCGCAACTTTTCTTTGCTTACATCGAAAATTCTACATAGGAGGGTGCAGTCGAAAGTAATCTAACGTTTCAAAATCAAAATAGTTATACTTACATAGGCTTGCCGCACCATTTTGGAAGCGCAGCCGCGACCGCTACAGGACCTGAAAAAGAAAGTACACAGATTAATAGTAGTTTCAGCAAAAATTAGCAAATAGCGTATTTTTCAAAATTTTAATACTTCAAAAATTCATAACAAATCCAAATTTCGGTCTATCGTTTCAGGAATTAGTGTTCTGTGCTCCGGGAGAGCTCCCGCGTCGAGCCCCATCGTTAAAACGCTGAAATTCAGCAAAACTGTTCGCAACTTTTCTTTGCTTACATCGAAAATTCTACATAGGAGGGTGCAGTCGAAAGTAATCTAACGTTTCAAAATCAAAATAGTTATACTTACATAGGCTTGCCGCACCATTTTGGAAGCGCAGCCGCGACCGCTACAGGACCTGAAAAAGAAAGTACACAGATTAATAGTAGTTTCAGCAAAAATTAGCAAATAGCGTATTTTTCAAAATTTTAATACTTCAAAAATTCATAACAAATCCAAATTTCGGTCTATCGTTTCAGGAATTAGTGTTCTGTGCTCCGGGAGAGCTCCCGCGTCGAGCCCCATCGTTAAAACGCTGAAATTCAGCAAAACTGTTCGCAACTTTTCTTTGCTTACATCGAAAATTCTACATAGGAGGGTGCAGTCGAAAGTAATCTAACGTTTCAAAATCAAAATAGTTATACTTACATAGGCTTGCCGCACCATTTTGGAAGCGCAGCCGCGACCGCTACAGGACCTGAAAAAGAAAGTACACAGATTAATAGTAGTTTCAGCAAAAATTAGCAAATAGCGTATTTTTCAAAATTTTAATACTTCAAAAATTCATAACAAATCCAAATTTCGGTCTATCGTTTCAGGAATTAGTGTTCTGTGCTCCGGGAGAGCTCCCGCGTCGAGCCCCATCGTTAAAACGCTGAAATTCAGCAAAACTGTTCGCAACTTTTCTTTGCTTACATCGAAAATTCTACATAGGAGGGTGCAGTCGAAAGTAATCTAACGTTTCAAAATCAAAATAGTTATACTTACATAGGCTTGCCGCACCATTTTGGAAGCGCAGCCGCGACCGCTACAGGACCTGAAAAAGAAAGTACACAGATTAATAGTAGTTTCAGCAAAAATTAGCAAATAGCGTATTTTTCAAAATTTTAATACTTCAAAAATTCATAACAAATCCAAATTTCGGTCTATCGTTTCAGGAATTAGTGTTCTGTGCTCCGGGAGAGCTCCCGCGTCGAGCCCCATCGTTAAAACGCTGAAATTCAGCAAAACTGTTCGCAACTTTTCTTTGCTTACATCGAAAATTCTACATAGGAGGGTGCAGTCGAAAGTAATCTAACGTTTCAAAATCAAAATAGTTATACTTACATAGGCTTGCCGCACCATTTTGGAAGCGCAGCCGCGACCGCTACAGGACCTGAAAAAGAAAGTACACAGATTAATAGTAGTTTCAGCAAAAATTAGCAAATAGCGTATTTTTCAAAATTTTAATACTTCAAAAATTCATAACAAATCCAAATTTCGGTCTATCGTTTCAGGAATTAGTGTTCTGTGCTCCGGGAGAGCTCCCGCGTCGAGCCCCATCGTTAAAACGCTGAAATTCAGCAAAACTGTTCGCAACTTTTCTTTGCTTACATCGAAAATTCTACATAGGAGGGTGCAGTCGAAAGTAATCTAACGTTTCAAAATCAAAATAGTTATACTTACATAGGCTTGCCGCACCATTTTGGAAGCGCAGCCGCGACCGCTACAGGACCTGAAAAAGAAAGTACACAGATTAATAGTAGTTTCAGCAAAAATTAGCAAATAGCGTATTTTTCAAAATTTTAATACTTCAAAAATTCATAACAAATCCAAATTTCGGTCTATCGTTTCAGGAATTAGTGTTCTGTGCTCCGGGAGAGCTCCCGCGTCGAGCCCCATCGTTAAAACGCTGAAATTCAGCAAAACTGTTCGCAACTTTTCTTTGCTTACATCGAAAATTCTACATAGGAGGGTGCAGTCGAAAGTAATCTAACGTTTCAAAATCAAAATAGTTATACTTACATAGGCTTGCCGCACCATTTTGGAAGCGCAGCCGCGACCGCTACAGGACCTGAAAAAGAAAGTACACAGATTAATAGTAGTTTCAGCAAAAATTAGCAAATAGCGTATTTTTCAAAATTTTAATACTTCAAAAATTCATAACAAATCCAAATTTCGGTCTATCGTTTCAGGAATTAGTGTTCTGTGCTCCGGGAGAGCTCCCGCGTCGAGCCCCATCGTTAAAACGCTGAAATTCAGCAAAACTGTTCGCAACTTTTCTTTGCTTACATCGAAAATTCTACATAGGAGGGTGCAGTCGAAAGTAATCTAACGTTTCAAAATCAAAATAGTTATACTTACATAGGCTTGCCGCACCATTTTGGAAGCGCAGCCGCGACCGCTACAGGACCTGAAAAAGAAAGTACACAGATTAATAGTAGTTTCAGCAAAAATTAGCAAATAGCGTATTTTTCAAAATTTTAATACTTCAAAAATTCATAACAAATCCAAATTTCGGTCTATCGTTTCAGGAATTAGTGTTCTGTGCTCCGGGAGAGCTCCCGCGTCGAGCCCCATCGTTAAAACGCTGAAATTCAGCAAAACTGTTCGCAACTTTTCTTTGCTTACATCGAAAATTCTACATAGGAGGGTGCAGTCGAAAGTAATCTAACGTTTCAAAATCAAAATAGTTATACTTACATAGGCTTGCCGCACCATTTTGGAAGCGCAGCCGCGACCGCTACAGGACCTGAAAAAGAAAGTACACAGATTAATAGTAGTTTCAGCAAAAATTAGCAAATAGCGTATTTTTCAAAATTTTAATACTTCAAAAATTCATAACAAATCCAAATTTCGGTCTATCGTTTCAGGAATTAGTGTTCTGTGCTCCGGGAGAGCTCCCGCGTCGAGCCCCATCGTTAAAACGCTGAAATTCAGCAAAACTGTTCGCAACTTTTCTTTGCTTACATCGAAAATTCTACATAGGAGGGTGCAGTCGAAAGTAATCTAACGTTTCAAAATCAAAATAGTTATACTTACATAGGCTTGCCGCACCATTTTGGAAGCGCAGCCGCGACCGCTACAGGACCTGAAAAAGAAAGTACACAGATTAATAGTAGTTTCAGCAAAAATTAGCAAATAGCGTATTTTTCAAAATTTTAATACTTCAAAAATTCATAACAAATCCAAATTTCGGTCTATCGTTTCAGGAATTAGTGTTCTGTGCTCCGGGAGAGCTCCCGCGTCGAGCCCCATCGTTAAAACGCTGAAATTCAGCAAAACTGTTCGCAACTTTTCTTTGCTTACATCGAAAATTCTACATAGGAGGGTGCAGTCGAAAGTAATCTAACGTTTCAAAATCAAAATAGTTATACTTACATAGGCTTGCCGCACCATTTTGGAAGCGCAGCCGCGACCGCTACAGGACCTGAAAAAGAAAGTACACAGATTAATAGTAGTTTCAGCAAAAATTAGCAAATAGCGTATTTTTCAAAATTTTAATACTTCAAAAATTCATAACAAATCCAAATTTCGGTCTATCGTTTCAGGAATTAGTGTTCTGTGCTCCGGGAGAGCTCCCGCGTCGAGCCCCATCGTTAAAACGCTGAAATTCAGCAAAACTGTTCGCAACTTTTCTTTGCTTACATCGAAAATTCTACATAGGAGGGTGCAGTCGAAAGTAATCTAACGTTTCAAAATCAAAATAGTTATACTTACATAGGCTTGCCGCACCATTTTGGAAGCGCAGCCGCGACCGCTACAGGACCTGAAAAAGAAAGTACACAGATTAATAGTAGTTTCAGCAAAAATTAGCAAATAGCGTATTTTTCAAAATTTTAATACTTCAAAAATTCATAACAAATCCAAATTTCGGTCTATCGTTTCAGGAATTAGTGTTCTGTGCTCCGGGAGAGCTCCCGCGTCGAGCCCCATCGTTAAAACGCTGAAATTCAGCAAAACTGTTCGCAACTTTTCTTTGCTTACATCGAAAATTCTACATAGGAGGGTGCAGTCGAAAGTAATCTAACGTTTCAAAATCAAAATAGTTATACTTACATAGGCTTGCCGCACCATTTTGGAAGCGCAGCCGCGACCGCTACAGGACCTGAAAAAGAAAGTACACAGATTAATAGTAGTTTCAGCAAAAATTAGCAAATAGCGTATTTTTCAAAATTTTAATACTTCAAAAATTCATAACAAATCCAAATTTCGGTCTATCGTTTCAGGAATTAGTGTTCTGTGCTCCGGGAGAGCTCCCGCGTCGAGCCCCATCGTTAAAACGCTGAAATTCAGCAAAAATTTTGCCCGCCCACCCACCCCTTAATTGCGAAGCAGGGGGGGGAAATTTGAGCTGTGTGGTGGCCGGGGGTAAGAACTCACCAAAAGTGACTTTTTAAACTTGACGCGGCATCTTGTTTGCCACCACGAGTACACTATCTCCACAAAATTTGAGCGGTTTTTGACGAATATCCGTGGAGATATCGCCCTTTTGGCAAACAAAAATATATTAATATAGTTTAGTTTTATTCGACCCTTACGCAGTGCGTCTACTTTTACTCTAGGAGTACCTAGGGGTGTTTTGACACCCTGGACATATTAATTTTATTATATATTAATTGACATTTTAAGCTAAAGCTTAAATTGACAATACTTAATTAATTAATTGTATTAATCATATTTTATTTTTATTCTGCTTTTTACAACTTTTACAAATTTACCGTGTATTTTAAACTTGACGCGTTCCCCTGACAAAATGGCCTTGGTCCACACACCATGTAAAAAGACTAAAAACGGCGGAAACATGCAAGAACCTCAAAGATCCCCTCCCTTGGCCGAACAAGCGGGACCCTCCCAGCTCAACAAGACACGCAGTATTCGGAGTTCCGCGAGGGTTGATACTGTCGGAGTTGCAACCACCACTGAGGGCCACACAACTGCGAATCCCGGACCCACCGCCGAAGTGCAGCCCGCGCCTGGGGACGGCAAGACTGGCCACCTCAGTCTAGTCTACAGCTCGACCCCAAGCGTGCGGAAGAGCATAGGCGAGTGGGAGTCGGTCAAGGCGAATAGTAAGCCACGGACGTGTGCTGCAGCGGGGACCGCCGCCACCTCTGGTACAAAACAGGGGACGGCGGCGCCCTCGCGCGAGCATGCCCGCGCGCGAAAGCCCTCGGTGGAGACCGCGGTGACCCCACCCAAACAGCTCGGCCGCGTGGCGGAAGCCAGAGCCTGCCTCAACAAGGCCAAATTGCACCTCTCCAACTCACGCAACATAAGCACCGTTATTAAAACGGAGGTGACGCAGGCTCTGGACCGCCTTTACCAGCTGGTGAAGGAAGGGGAATCGGAGAGGACCAAGGAGAAGAAATTTAACGTGGACAACAAGGAACAAAGAGAAGAAGTTTCAATAAGTAAAGAGACAACAGGAAATGAAGGACAAGAAATTATGAGAATGATTGTGGAGCAAGGCCAAAAGATAGAGGATACATTCAGAGAAATGAAAAACATAAAAGAAACCCTAAAGCTACAGAAGACAGCCACACCGGACACTACACCAGCCCACCCAACAACAGGGCAAATGGAGGAGCATGGAAAGCTGCTGAAGGAGAACAAGGAAGGGATGGCCAAATTGGCTGAGCTGCTGACGACGCAACAAGCGATGTGCGAACAGAGGGGCACATACGCCAGCGTCGCAGCTAGCTCGCCAAGGCGACGTTCTTCGGAGGCGGCTGCCATGCACTCCGTCATCATCACCTCTAAGGACGACCAGGAAACGGGTGACCAGGTGTTCGAGAAAATAAGGGAAGTTGTCAACGCGACTGAAGAGGGGGTAAGAATTGATAGGATTAGGAAGGCTAAAGACAGTAAGATCATAATAGGATGCAGGGACAAGGAGGAAATGGAAAAGGTTAAGAACAGAATCGTAGCAAAGGGGGGGGCAAAATTAAACGTAGAGGACGTTAAGAACAAAGATCCTCTGGTTGTTCTGTATGGTGTCCTCCAAAGTCACACAAACGAGGACATCATCAGAGCAATACGAGCGCAAAATAAACACCTGCTCAGCGATGTGTGCGGTGAGGACGACCGCATGGAGATACGGTTCAGAAGAAGAGCGAGAAATCCCCTCACCGCACACATCGTCGTCAAAGTGTCGCCTCGGATCTGGCAGCGTCTCATTGACGCAGGGGCTGTACACATCGATGTGCAGCGAATCAGAGTCGCGGACCAGTCCCCTCTTATACAGTGCTCGCGCTGTTTGGGATACGGACACGGAAAGCGATTCTGTCACGAAGCTGTCGATGTGTGCAGCCACTGTGGAGGCGCGCACATGAGGACCGAGTGCGCCGACTGGCTTGCCGACGCACCCCCCAGCTGCGTAAACTGTCAGAAAGCCAAGATGGATAGGACGGACCACAATGCTTTCGGAAACGAATGCCCGGTGAGGCGCAAGTGGGAAGCACTTGCGAGATCCACCGTGGCCTACTGCTAAGGGCGTCCTATGCCAAATTGTGCATCCAACACACTCGGACCACAGTGGTATTTTCTTCAGCATACTCACATATATTAGACGCCATATCACAAACCATGCAAATTGGGAATATTTTCATGTGGAAATGGACCAATTGGAAATAGTTAAAATTATAAATAGAATACAAATAATCAAAATAGTAAAATCAGATAAAACAATAGTTAAATTTAGTAAAATAATAGCACAAATATACATAGGAATTACATTGCAAAAGATAAAAGAACTTACAAAACCGCCAAAGTGGTCCGAGAAACTCGCCGTGTTGAGGAGCAGGTACGAAATTGTTAGGAGTCAATGTGTCGCTGCGTCGAACGCTCGAAGATCTAAAATTGAAGCTAAAAATACAAGGCGCATATTTAAATTTTTTTGTAAAAATTTAATTAAAATAGTAATAAACAAAAATAGGTATATAAAATTATGCTGGGTATATATTCTAAGAATAAATCACTTCAGCATAAAAATATAGGTACGCATAGTAGAACAATATGTATAATTGTATTTATAAATTAAAGCTTAAAATAAGAAAATAATAAAAATAGCATTGTAATTAAAAGTTAAGAAATAGAAATGGAAAGATTAGGAATATGACAAGATAAAATTTTAGATAAAATGTAAAGTAAGATAAAATTATGAAGATAGCCTTAAAATGGGAAAGTAAAAGAAACATGTAAATAAAAATAAGGAAAAAGGGACTTTGAAACAAGATTTAAGTTAAGATGTAATAGAGATAAATAAGGACTCTGATCATGTCAGGGGAACAAAGGAAACGCAGACGGGGGTTTTAGCCAGTAAGAGTCTGGCACTACCCGGGTGCTCCCCCCGGGTGTCCATGAGGATTTCCCCCGTCTGAACACAAAAAAAAAAAAAAAAAAAAAAAAAAAAAAACCTAACCTAACCTAACCTAACCTAACCTAACAGTCAGTCAGTCAGTCAGTCAGTCAGTCAGTCAGTCAGTCAGTCAGTCAGTCAGTCAGTCAGTCAGTCAGTCAGTCAGTCAGTCAGTCAGTCAGTCAGTCAGTCAGTCAGTCAGTCAGTCAGTCAGTCAGTCAGTCAGTCAGTCAGTCAGTCAGTCAGTCAGTCAGTCAGTCAGTCAGTCAGTCAGTCAGTCAGTCAGTCAGTCAGTCAGTCAGTCAGTCAGTCAGTCAGTCAGTCAGTCAGTCAGTCAGTCAGTCAGTCAGTCAGTCAGTCAGTCAGTCAGTCAGTCAGTCAGTCAAAATCAAAAATGTAGCGAACCAGGAGGTGACCTTTTGCGCGGCATTAATTGAAACAAAATATTTAAACATAGGTTTAGGTACGTTTAGAGCGTTATATATATATATATCATATATTTTCATGGCTATATATATTCATTGTAGTTAATGTAAAACACTTTCTGAAAAGTTGTCCGATACCCTATTATCCAACCACAACTTTTGTTTAGTTAATAATTATTATTAGCTACCGAGAACCAATTCGTCAATCTAGTATCTTATTAAAAATAAATAACAGACAGAACAGAAAAAAAAAGACAAATGAAAAAGAACATTACGTGGGCCGGGAGTAATGAGTACTTTATTGAAACAAATCCGTAAATCCCACTTCTGAGTTGTGAGGAACTCCAGAATTATGAAAAGAAACTCCAAACTGATTCTCACTGATTCTGAGTGGTGGTAATATTTTATTAAAGCATTACATAGTGATAATATCGATCATCTATAATTAATTTGAACACTGTACGCACCTTATTTAAGCAGGACACTCCATAAGCATTACCTACCTTAACTTCACTATTAAATCACTGTTGAACTCAACTCTCGCAGCAAGGCTGACTTCTCGAAATCCTTTTGCCAACACTACAGACAGACACCTCTCTTCTACTACCCACCGATTCGTGGTGGGGTAACTATGCGCGGGAAGTCAGTGTTGCCAGACGAAAAAAAAAAGGTATATTCTATAAAATTTAATAATGCTTTCCAATTTAATTTCCTGAATATAATTAATATAATAATATACCTTGTAGCGTCTTCTTTATAGGGGCTCTACCCTGTTTTTCAGTTTATTCTAAGTTTGTATAAGTTAGGTTACCTACATGATACTCAGATGTGTATTATTACTTTTTCGAGGATTTGCAATCTTCGTAATCTCCTTTTTGTCTTTTTCCATTCATTTTATTAGATTTTTGTTGATTTTCATGCTTTTTCATTGTTTGGTTATTTATTTGGCGTAGGTAGCAAATGTAAAATTAATTAATATTCACTTCTCATCAGGAAAATCGAAACACTTCCCTTTTTATGGTTTCTGTCCCACTTTAACACAGAAGAGTTTTCATTCCATGAAAAAAAAATCACCTGATGTGTAGCTGGCAGTTTGGCCATTACATTACAGAGATACGCGAAAATTAAAAAAAAAATTGAAAATAAAATATAAGTACGTATGATAGTAGCAGTTAGGAGTGACCAGACCAGACCAGTCCCCGCAAGCAAAATCAAAATCTCTTTAATCATTTTGGCATCACAGACGCACTTATGAACGTCAAATTATCACAATGACTCTACCACCGTATCGGAAAAAGAACCACTACTCAGAAGATACGGCAAGAAACTGAGGGGCATTTTTTTTTTGAGATTTTGTTACAATTTTTTGGGATTTTACAATGTTATGTTTCTTATGTACCAGTTGGTTACTTTGCAGAAGTGGAATGTTCCAAGCATCTTTGTCTTCTATGTAATTACGAACAGTGTAGTATGCTTTTCTCATTAGAACATTCTTAACGCGTAATTTGAATTTACTTTCTGTGAGCTCCGTTATACACTTTGGAATTTTATTATAAAAACGTACGCAGTTGCCCATAAAGGACTTATTCGTTTAAGTCAGTCTATACCTAGGTACAACAATCCTATCCTTACTTCTAGTGTTAATGTTATGATGGTCACTATGCAGCACCCGTTCACGAGTATGACTTGTGGACCATATGAATAATGTATATCCGACGGTTACACTAAGAATACACAGTATCCTTCTTTTGAATCAAATCAAATCAAAATCTTTGGCATTACAGACGGACTTATGAACGTCAAATTATCACGACTTTTCCGACACGGAAACACCGTATCTAAAAAAGAATCACTACTCAGAAGATACGGCAAGAAATAGAGGGGCATTCTTTTAATACGTTTTATCCAACCTTTGTACATGTCAAGTTATTCTCATGCTTGGTCAGAACAAAATAGCCTCCCTTCGGGTTTATAATACACGTATTGAGTTGCACTTTGTATAGGTCACCCTGATTAGTCAGTCGAAGGCCTTCAACAAGACCTATTTGAGGCATACTTGAATAATAGCAGGCCTAGCGCACTCCGCACTGTATATACGAAGCTACAAGTACATAGCCGGACACCGACGGCGGGTCGCGCGTCGTTACACGTGCCGCGTCAGAAGAGACTACAGCTATGCGATAACAAGAGAGGCGCTCTGTAGGTTAATATGACTGGTAGGTATGCAGCGCTACGCGCGATGCAATGAAAAAGTCAGATTGATCTCAAAGAATGTTTTATTTCTTGGTGAAAGCGTCTTTGAAAGCGCTGACCCCCGCCGTGACCGCGCCCAGGATCCTGGGGCCAGTCTCCGTGAGCATCTTGGTGAACTGCTCCAGCGACTTGTTCTGCTCCGCCGCCAGCTTGCCGACCACTTCCTTGAACTTGTCCAGCTCCACGTTCTTCTGGTCCGCTACGCCGTCGAACAGCTTACGCGCTTTTTCTTCAGCTTCCTTCGATCCGTCTATTAGTTTTGCTGCAAAGAATATATTAGGTACGTTATCAAAGTATTGCTTGATTTGTTGCATGGCCTATTAATGTGTTACATGTATTCCACACCAACAGATGGATCAACGATCGAGTCGTCGATCGACGATAGAACGACATCAGTCGACTGCGACCGACGACGATTCCCACTCTCATCGAGCGTCGATCGACGTCGACTGATCTCATTCTTTCTCTATAAAATGAGGTAGGTATATATGTATCGAAAAGAGAAAGAATGAACATACATTTTGAAGATATTTTTGAAAAACCAATTGGAATTGACTTTTTAAAAATACCAAACATAAATCAACGGTTTTTAGACTTGTCTGATATTTTATTTTATAACGGCCCTTAACGCACGCCCGAGGCGAGAACACCGTGTTTTCTATAGACGGGACACTGGTGGACCTTGCTCATCGTGCGGGGTTGTATTATCTGTGCTTTGATTTGAAATTAGAATGGTTCTCGATAGTTCTGGCATGGACGTCCGTCATTATTAGAAAATTTCCTTTTAGTTTTGTGTACTTTTATATTAATTAACTTTTAGTAGAGAATCATAATAAAATTCGTACTACCAAGAAGCGCATAGTTATTTTACATCAACAAACCCTACACTAAAATTTATATTTTTTGTATATTTCTATTCTATATAGACTACACCTGAGGAAAGGATTCTAATGCAGTTTTAGGTAAGTCACAACTTAGATGACGTACATCTGAATCGGTTGGGGCCAGCTTGGGGCGACTACGAGTGCAGAGGTACAGCTGGACCTCTTCGTACGATACGCGCTCTCATATACTAGGTCTGGCTGAAATGGTCTTGCAATAAAGACGACTAAGGGCTCGGTCGGTCGCCCACGCGGGTGAAGTCACGGGAAAAAGCTAGTATTATATACAATAATTACAGTCTTTCATCCATTGCACGAGATTGTCAACGCTGTTATTGTTTTCTTTTTTCAGCTTTTCAAATGCATCTTCCATTTCTTGTCAGATACTTATAACTAAAGAAAGTAACTCTCTCCCGAGACCTTATTTTAGTTAAATGAAATATGTGTAAACAAACATGACATAAACACAAACTGGCAGAACTTCGTGACAACATCACACGGCGCGGCGCGGCGCGGCGCGACAATGTGCTGTCAAATACCTAGCTGACCAAAACCAAAGAGGAAACCAAAGATTTAGTATAGTAAAAGATTGACCGGAAAAAGTTGTACTTCCAAAACAGAATGCATCCTTTTCTACTTATCACAATAGTTACTTGGAATAAAACCGACCACTATAGTTGCTCAATACCCAAAAAATACCCAAGTGTCTCCACTTGTCTCCACTATATACTTACTTATCAATTGGTTATACATATATTGTACTTTAGTAATATCCTATTTTCATACCGATACAACGTATCGACCTCCGGTCTTATAAGAAAATGTTAAACATTTTTTTCTAAGACCGGAGGTGAAAAGTTCTTGTGTAAAGTTTTGAAGGAAGGGACTTGTTACGATAACCGATAACGGATTGTATGCTTGAAAGTAGTGTATGCTTTATGCACACTTTAGACTATCTCGTTTTTCGTTCGCGCAAGATAAAGCATACTTTAGCTATTTCACACCAGCCGATCTACATTCCGGTCCACGATCGAAAGTTTGCTTAGTCGATCGGGTGTTTAGTTCGTCTTTTCCTTTTGATTTCCTGTGCGTTTGTATCATGCACGCGTCGGTCGAGATATATAACCCCTGGTGATACACCCAGTATCACCAGGCCTAGCGCACTCCGCACTGTAGGTGCGAAGCTACAAGTACATAGCCGGACACCGACGGCGGGTCGCACGTCGTTACACGTGCCGTGTCAGAAGAGATAAGACCTATGCGATAGAAAGAGAGGTGCTCTGTAGGTTAATATGACTGGTATGCAGCGCTACGCGAGCTAAATTGAATTTTATTGCGTCATAGCAAGAGTCGCTATTTGCTTAAATTTCTTTGCGGAGTGATGCTTTTGTCCCTTAGTATTCTGTGGTATCACATAGAGGTGCATCAGACATGACGCATCCACACCGACTACGACTGTGCACCGCGCAAGTTCGAGCGGTTCTGGATGGAACGGTGTGGACCCGGCTATTGACTTTATAAAATACGGAACGGAATAAATTAATAACGCACACTCTTTTAAAATACGTTGAATTTATTTATTTACTGTATACGCTAGTGGCGACATCTAACATCTAACCAATAAGAACGCTAAATATGCTTTTAAGATTGCATGACATACAATACAATGAAGAATAATTTCATTATTAATTATGATTATTTCAATTATTAATTATATTATTTATTTATTATGAATGTATCTTCTGTTTTCACATTTGAACATTATTTTAACATGTATAAACATATTTTTGAGTATGGGCCATAATCCACCACGCTGTATTATGTAGTTATTCCGACACAATCGTAGGGTGGGTGTAGCCGTTTATAATTATAATGAATATTTCGACTCACGATAGTTTCCAAACCTTATATTAGTTTTTAAATCTTTTTATACAGGTGTCCCTAAAGTCAATGTTTTATCATCATGATGAAATGGGCTAACTTTTCTTACAATTTAATTACATTTTACAGTACCTATGGACATTTGACAGACAGCTTTCAGAGTTTTTATTTTGGGACAACCTATATACAAGTCATATATAAATCTAACCAGTGCTGGAGCACTACTATCAGTATTAACTAGGTATAGGTTGCGAAGCTCGTCTTATAAGTCTCCGCTTCACAGGTATTTTCTGCAAACAAAAGAATATACTTATAAAAAAGAATATACAAAAGAATACACTAAATAAATGTTCAAATAATTTCTTACAATTGATTGAATTTTATTTATTATGTCAAGCAACCCAGCTTAACATACTGAAATTGAGCTGAATTACATTTTCCAATACTTAAGTCCAAAGTCCGACGCAAAAAGAATTTTTCAAATCGGTTCATAAATGACGGAGTTCCGAGGTAACAAACATAAAAAAAATACAATCGAACAGAGAACCTCCTTTTTGAAGTCGGTTAAAAAAACGACTTCAATGTATCTTCGAAGTCCAAGGTCATATACATACCGATGAAATTTATATGGAACCACTTCATCGCTATACTAATCCACACTAAACACAACGCAAAAAGAAATTTCCAAATCAGTTTATATATGACGGAGTTCCCAGGTAACAAACATATTATAAAAAAAAAAACAATCAAATAGATAACCTCCAACTTTTTTAAGTCGGTTAAAAATGAAAAATATAGACTGCGAAATTAACTAGAACATAATTTATTCAAGTGTGCCACTTGAATAAATTATGTTCTATTATCATATCTGTATTCATACTATGGTTGTGAATTTTACCACATCACTAAATGAGTACATGAAATGCCAAACACGTCGATCGGTATGCAAAAATCCGTGTTTATTTAGATATGGGAATTCTTCTGCTCGTCATGTGAAGCTAAAATAGCACCTAGTGCAACTTACATACTTTTCAAACGTACGCGAAGGCTAGCACATACAAATATTCGCATTAGGAAGTGAAATACACAAATCAGACTTACCGATGAAATGTTATAGCCCTTGGTTTATGCTTTAAATCACTGACGTGGCTCTTGCAGCCTACCACAACACACGCCATGGTTCATTTACTTGTTGTTTATTGCTTGATATAATGTTTTTCCCACAAAATTCCTTGGAAACACCAAAACCACTGCACACAATAAAATACCAGCTGGTATCGACCAAACATCACCAAACGTCACACCCGTTGGCTGATGGCCTGCAGGGTTTAAAGATGGTGCCATGCGCATAATGCTTTCTCTTTTTAACACATGCAAACGGCCTAAGATTTAGTATAGTAAAAGATTGACCGAAAAAAGTTGTACTTCCAAAACAGAATGCATCCTTTTCTACTTATCACAAAAGTTACTTGGAATAAAAGAGACCACTATAGTTGCTCAATACCCAAAAAATACCCAAGTGTCTCCACTTTGCCTATATATACTTACTTATCAATTGGTTATACATATATTGTACTTTAGTGATATCCTATTTTCATACCGATACAACGTATCGACCTCCGGTCTTATAAGAAAATGTTAAACATTTTTTTTCTAAGACCGGAGGTGAAAAGTTCTTGTGTAAAGTTTTGAAGGAAGCGACTTGTTATGAACAACGGATTGTATGCTTGAAAGTAGTGTATGCTTTATGCACACTTAAGACTATCTCGTTTTTCGTTCGCGCAAGATAAAGCATATTTCACACCAGCCAATCTACATTCCGGTCCACGATCGAAAGTTTGCTTAGTCGATCGGGTGTTTAGTTCGTCTTTTCCTTTTGATTTCCTGTGCGTTTGTATCATGCACGCGTCGGGCGAGATATATAACCCCTGGTGATACACCCAGTATCACCAGGTCTAGCGCACTCCGCACTGTAGGTGCAAAGCTACAAGTACATAGCCGGACACCGATGGTGGGTCGCGCGTCGTTACATGTGCCGCGTCAGAAGAGATAAGACCTATGCGATAGAAAGAGAGGCGCTCTGTAGGTTAATATGACTGGTAGGTATGCAGCGCTAAGCAAGCTGAATTGTATTTTTATGGGGTCATAGCAAGAGTCGCTATTTGCTTAAATTTCTTTCAAATCAATCAATCAAAATCTCTTTAATCATTTTGGCATCACAGACGCACTTATGAACGTCAAATTATCACAATGACTCTACCACCGTATCGGAAAAAGAACCAATACTCAGAAGATACGGCAAGAAACTGTGGGGCATTTTTTTTTAGAGATTTTGTTAAAATTTTTTGGGATTTTACAATGATATGTTTCTTATGTACCAGTTGGTTACATTGCAGAAGTGGAATGTTCCAAGCATCTTTGTCTTCTATGTAATTACGAACAGTGTAGTATGCTTTTCTCATTAGAACATTCTTAACGCGTAATTTGAATTTACTTTCTGTGAGCTCCGTTATACACTTTGGAATTTTATTATAAAAACGTACGCAGTTGCCCATAAAGGACTTATTCGTTTTAGTCAGTCTATACCTAGGTACAACAATCCTATCCTTATTTCTAGTGTTAATGTTATGATGGTCACTATTTACTTTGAATTTTTGGAAGTTTTTGCGAACATGCATTATATTTTCATAAATATATAAAGAAGGTAAAGTTAATATATTAACTTGCTTAAAAAAATCCCTTAACGAGTCACGTGGACCCAACTCGTAAATCGCGCGAACCGCACGCTTTTGTAATATAAAAATAGTATCTATATCCGCAGCAGAACCTTTGCGGACTGATGCTTTTGTCCCTTAGTATTCTGTGGTATGACATAGAGGTGCATCAGGCAAGAAGCATCCACACCGACTACGACTGTGCACCGCGCAAGTTCGAGCGGTTCTGGATGGGACGGTGTGGACCCGGCTATTGACTTTTTAAAATACTAACTGCTGGAACGGAATAAATTAATAACGCACACTCTTTTAAAATACGTTGAATTTATTTATTTACTGTATACGCTAGTGGCGACATCTAACATCTAACCAATAAGAACGCTAAATATGATTTTAAGATTGCATGACATACAATACAATGAAGAATAATTTCATTATTATTTATGATTATTTTAATTATTAATTACAGCGAGCACTACTATCAGTATTAACTAGGTATAGGTTGCGAAGCTCATCTTATAAGTCTCCGCTTCACAGGTATTTTCTGCAAACAAAAGAATATACTTATAAAAAAGAATACACTAAATAAATGGTCAAATAATTTCTTACAATTAATTGAATTTTATTTATTATGTCAAGCAACCCAGCTTAACATACTGAAATTGAGCTGAATTACATTTTCCAATACTTAAGTCCAAAGATATTTAATGTTAAAAGTTAGTAGAGGGGGAGCCCCGCTCCCTTTCTAGCAATAAGTAATTTGTTCTTTTTTAGACTTGAAAATTTTTATTAGTGGGCCATTTTTTTTAATAAGACTACAATATGTAATTACCTGTCGCGTATATACTGGCTGACTTGAGAAAATTGTTGGTACTGCATAAGAATGCAGAAGCCTTTTTTGGGAACCTTCTCAATAACACGATTCGTCGAAATGCAAACTGCATATTCGAGGGTATTGAGTCGGTTCCCAATTTGACCTCTACATGTTTTTTATCCATGCGTTTCGCAATTCTGCTAACACCAGGAACCTAAAACAAGAACAAGAACCTAAGTATTTTAAATATATTTAACATAATTAATTAGCTACAAGTATACATTTTATAAAAAAAACGACTTCATCTTGTATCTTCGAAGTCCAAGGTCATATACATATCGATGAAATTTATATGGAACCACTTCATCGCTATACTAATCCACACTAAACACAACGCAAAAAGAAATTTCCAAATCAGTTTATATATGACGGAGTTCCGAGGTAACAAACATATTATAAAAAAATCAATGAAATAGATAACCTCCAACTTTTTAAAGTCGGTTAAAAATGAAAAATATAGACTGCGAAATTAACTAGAACATAATTTATTCAAGTGTGCCACTTGAATAAATTATGTTCTATTATCATATCTATATTCATACAATGGTTGTGAATTTTACCACATCACTAGACGAGTACATGAAATGCCAAACACGTCGATCGGTATGCAAAAATCCGTGTTTATTTAGATATGGGAATTCTTCTGCTCGTCATGTGAAGCTAAAATAGCACCTAGTGTAACTTACATACTTTTCAAACGTACGAGAAGGTTAGCACATACAAATATTCGCATTAGGAGGTGAAATACACAAATCAGACTTACCGATGAAATGTTATAGCCCTTGGTTTATGCTTTAAATCACTGACGTGGCTCTTGCAGCCTACCACAACACACGCCATGGTTCATTTACTTGTTGTTTATTGCTTGATATAATGTTTTTCCCGCAAAATTCCTTGGAAAACACCAAAACCACTGCACACAATAAAATACCAGCTGGTATCGACCAAACGTCACACCCGTTGGCTGGTGGCCCGCAGGGTTTAAAGATGGTGCCATGCGCATAATGCTTTCTCTTTTTAACACATGCAAACGGCCTATTGAGAAAAAAGAAATGTGTATATGTTTAATTGTTCATCTTTTTGTTTTACGTCTAATTATATAATACGTCTTTGGGTAGGGCTGTCGTGTCGACTCCGTTTGGCTGTCTACTCGAAGGCGCCAGCCTTGCCAGCCAGCTGTAGCTCCAACTGCTAGTTGCTGTTCTGCCCCACAGCTTGCCAATCGCTGCTGATGAGCACACCAGCACCACACCGCTTCTGGTGTCACAGTGCCAGCCGCTGCTGGTACCAGTACTCAGGGTGTGTTGCAGCGATCCACTGCGAGTACGGTTTTTTTGTCCTCAAAATACTTTAGTTTGTCCTCAGTCCTTATCCGGCTTCGCTAGGACTATGTTTATCGATAGCTCGGTTTGTACTAAATGGGATATGCTTGGAATGTAATAAAAACACCAATGTACCTTGTTCTAATTTTTTTTATTTACATCTTTACATCACGACGTCATTTCACTCGCGACAACCGCTTGCGTGTTTTAAGGGTAATTAACTCCATCTAGTTTCAGTTTGATGGAACTAATCTCCTAAACACTCTGTCTGATAGGAGTACTTCTGACGGAAGTTAGAAACCGAAGATTAAAGATAGTTAAATAAATAAAAAACGACGGTACCAAGTATCAAAATAATGTATTTATTGTTAACAAAATAATATGAAATTCATTTACTTATCTACTAGCTGAGTAAATATTTGACTTGGTAACTAACTACGACTACCTATATGTACGATGTAGCAAATATCGTAACAAAACTATCGAATGTACTGCGCGGCGCACGCGACCACCGACACAGGTAACACACAGTTTCGAAAAGCGAAATACGCATCACCTAATAATTATTTTGGCATTAAATATGACCCGGCGGCGGCAGAACGGGACGCGACCATCGCTGCGTCCCGCTCTCTCCCCGCGTCCCGCTCCCTCCCCGCGTCCCGCTCCCTCCCCGCGGCCCGCGTGACGTCACGGCAGGCTCAGGAAGTAGAACGCGACAAACGCCAGCGTGTAGAACAAGCCGCTGCACGCCAGCATCGCGCGCACCGTCGCGCGCTGCAGCCGCGCGCCCCCGCCGCGCTCGCCTCGCCCCCGCGCGCCCCCGCGCGCCACCAGCGGCGCGCGCGCGCCGTTGTTGTACCGCTCCGTGTTGAGCACCTTGCGCTCGAGCGGCGGCGTCGCCGCGCTCGCGCGCCCACACTTCACCGGCGTCGCCTCGCACGGCTCCGGCTCCGGCTCCGGCGTCGCGTCCTCATCCAGCGCGAACGCGGGCCGCGTGCCGCTCTCCGCCACCGCCGGCTCGCTCGGCGGCGGCGGCGGCGGCGGCGAGGGGCAACGCGCGCGCCGCGCCGGCGGCAGCCGCGGCGCGGTGCCGGCGCGCGGCTGCCGGTAGGCGAGCGCGAGCGCGCAGCGCGCCGGCGCGGAGCTCGGCGGCGTCTCCTCGAAGCGCTCGTCGGGCGCGAGCGCGAGCAGCGGAGACGCGCGGGGCGCGCGACGCGGGCGCGGCGGCGGCGCGTAGCGCGCGGCGGGCGGCGGGCGCGCGGCGGCGTCCTGCAGCAGGCCGGCGCGCGGCGCGAGGCGCAGCTCGGCGCGCGGCAGCGGCAGCTCGTGCGGCGCGCGCGGCGCGGCGGGCTCGCGGCGCTCGGCCGGCGGCGCGGCGCCGAGCTCGTCGGCGACGAGGCGCGCGGCGCGGCGGCGCGCGCGCAGCGGCAGCCCGTAGCGGAAGTAGCGGTCGCTGTAGACGACGGTGGCGAGCGGGCGCGCGCCGCGCAGCAGGTTGTAGAGGTCGCGCGAGAGGCGCGCGGAGGCGGGGCGCGCGCGGCGCAGCAGGCGGCGCAGGCGCGAGGCGCGCGGCGCGGGCTCGTAGGGCTCGGCGTAGAGGCGCGGCTCGGCGCGCGCGGCGTGGCGCGGCCGGCGCGGGCGCGCGCGTCAGTCGGCGGCGAGCGGGCGCGCGCGGCGCGCTCGCTGCAGGTCGAGCAGCACCTCGAGCGCGGTGGCGGAGCTCCAGGCCTGCGAGCGGCACGAGTCGCGGCAGAAGGCGCCGCGCTCGCCGGTGAGCTCGGGCAGGCCGCGCCACGGCGACGTGCGCAGCTCGGCCTGCAGCGGGCCGAGCGCGGCGTACACGGCGGCCACGGTGCGCGCGTGGCGGCCGCACTCGTGCGCGAAGGCGAGGCGCGCGCGCAGGTAGAAGCCGAGCGGCCACGTCCACTCGGGCCCCTGGTGGTAGTTGTACCCGTGCGCGACGGCGGGGTCGGAGCCGTCGTCCGCGTTGTCGTAGGAGCCGCGGTAGGCCCAGTCGGCGGGGTCCAGCGTCTTGACGCCGAGCGGGCCCAGCAGCAGGCTCTGCACGGCGTCGAGCGCGGCCCAGGCGTGGCGCGGCTCGAACAGCGCGGGCGCGACCGCCATGGCGATGGGGAAGTTGCAGCGCAGCTGGTAGTCGGCCCAGGGCCGCGAGGCGCCGTGCGAGTCCTTGTAGATGGCGCGGCGGTGCACGAGGTCGGGGCGCGGGTCGGCGGCGGAGGGCGCGGCCGGGATCCAGAAGTGGCGCTCGAAGTTGGCGCGGATGCGCTCGGCCCACTGCGCGAAGCTCCAGGAGGTGAGGCTGCCGTCGGCGTGGCGGCGCACGACGCCGGGGTAGGGGTAGCGGCCGGCGCGGTGCTCCGCCGCCAGCCACGCCACGGCGGCGTACGCGAGCCCCACGAGCTCCACGGCGCTGCCGTCGCGCGGCGTGGCGGGCGTGCCGCGCGTGCCGGCCGCCTCCGAGGAGCCCATCTTGTCCATCCACGTGCCGCAGTTGGCGTCGTTCCCGCCGAACGGGAAGCCGGTCTCGGGGTCGACGCCGATCTGCACGTTGAACCCCTTGTCGGACATGTGCGCGTCGATGGCGCGGCCGGCGTCGCGCTCGCGGAACACGAGCCCCTGCGGACGGAGAGCGCGCGCGGTAGCGGCGGGCGGCGGCGGGGCGGGGCGGGGCGGGGCGCGCGGGGCGCGGCTCACCTGGAAGTGCACGTCGAGCGCCTCCTGCACGACGTCGTGCAGCGGCTGGTCGGCGGCGCCGGGGGGGCGCGGCTCGGCGTCGTCGGCGGGGAACAGGCGCGCGACGGGGTCGGCGAGCAGCGCGTGGCCGTGCGGCGCCTCGCGGCAGTACTGCTGGACGGCGTGCAGCCACCACCAGACGGCGTCGCGGCAGTTGTAGCGCGCGCGGCGCCCGCCGTCCAGCAGGTTGGGGATGAGGCCGTGCCGCAGGCACGCCGCGAACCCCAGGATGTGCAGCCGCGCCTCCTGCACACGCACACAATGGGACGATAGGGGAGCGGACTACTTTCAAAAAGTGTATTTATTTATTGCTTCTATTACTATTATAATAATGGAAAAAAACAATTCTGTACATTGAAGGTATTTTTTTCAAAACCAACTAGGATGGACTATTTAGGGGTACTGAACACGAATCTATGGTTTTAGAATTTTTGTCTGTTTGTTTGTGTGTTTGTTACCTATAGACTCGAAAACTATCGAACGGATTTTAATGCAGTTTTCAGTGTTTGATAGCATACATCTTAACTTAAAATATAGGCTGTGGAAATTTTGAAAAATTTGCTTATGGGGCGATTCAATGGGGGTGAAATTTGTATGGAAAAAGTTATTAGATTATCCTAGAATCTTGAAACTCAAAATTTATACCTTATAATTAAAAATACGGGTCCGAGATTTTTTTGATATTAAGCTTCTTTAAGCGATGAGGACAGGAAATAGGTAAAATTAGTATGAATTTGAAACGCTGTATAGACTATGAAAATGAATGAAATACATACATGTAAAATGTTATTTACATAAAAAAAATACCTACCATGGCAAAAACTATATTTCAGCGTTTTCAGTAAGTCTTAAAAAACAACTCGGAAACTTTACATGAAAAGAGCTATAGCTCTGACAGCAAATCTCCACATTTTTAGCTTTTATAGACTCGATAACTACCGAACGGATTTTGATGCGGTTTCCATCGTTTGATAGCCTATATTTTAACTTAAAATCTGGTGTATGTTTCATAGCGCTGTAATATCGCAATGCTGAGATATCTTAACATAAGCGTTCGAAGTAATGCAGGAAAAGCGATAACCCACATTTTTTGCTTCCGTAACTGTTAGCTAATTTTGAGACTGCTAATTCTGAGTAATAAGACGAGCAAGGCGTTCGCCTGATGGTAAGCACCAAGCTTTTATTAAGAAGATGTCGAAATCATTATTTTTCAAGTGGTTATTTATGAAATGTGGAGTTCTATAAAAGAAAGTGTTCTGTTTGTAATTAGTCTTTGCAGAAGGAACAACAAGGAGTGGTGTATATCGAGAACCGAATGCTGGAGCTCGTAGAGAATTTATGATATTTAGGTAGAAAATGACATCTGCTATGGTACGTCTAGTTTGAAGTGGTAGAAAATGATGACGCCTACAGCGTTGTTCATAATTTTCGTCGCGACAGTACAGTGGAAGCGAAACTGTACAAATTTTAGAAATGTATGTTGTATTGTTTCAGTACGCGACATGTGGCGCTCGTCGCGAGGGCTCCTCGCTACGAGCGCCACATGTCGCGGCCTGCGACCAGCACTCAAGGATACTTCGAAAGTAGGCGCAGTACAACATCTTAAGTGTTTTTTCAACACACTTGCTTAATCGATCAATTATCGCAATCGATTATTTTTATTTAGAAATCATGAATTTGTTTATTATGATACATTAAACGAAATAGATTTACTAAAATAGTGAATTATGTCGTTAGTAAAAAAGATTTTGTTAGTAAAAGAAAACTGATTCTAATAAAACTACATTGCCTCGGTTGAAATAAATCATTCACATAAATTACAGTTAGTTTGAAACCTTCTTATACAATTGAATAGAAATATATTGTTATTACTTGATTTCAATCGATTTTAATAAGAATCAATTAAACATCACTCAAAGGCACGCATTTTGGACATCCCTTTTTGTTTACTGCGTAAAGCTTCGTGTTTCTCGGCAATGCTCGGTACGAGGTAATGTATCTCAGTCACACGTTAGGATCGGTTGCGCTATCTCTGTCTTAAGTACAATCGGCTACTAAAGTGTTTGTGGTGATTTTCTCGTAGTTGTTTTTATTACTGATTCTTATTGTTAATGTTGTGTATATTATGTGCTGCTATTTTTACTTTAAATATAAACTCTTAATCCATGACGGATCAACGGAAGAGATCGGTAGCGGTAAAATGTGTGTTAGTACTAAATATTATGTGTGTCATCATCATCATCATCAGCCCATCACGTTCCCACTGCTGGGACACGGGCCTTCTCTCATGGAGAGAGACTGGGCCATAATCCACCACGCTGGCCCAGTGCGGGTTGGTGAATGTCACATGTCCTTGACTTTTTGTGACAAATTCTTGGACATGCCGGTTTCCTCACGATGTTTTCCTTCACCGTTTCAGAGCGAGTGTTAAATCCGCACATAGCTTAAGAAAGTCAGTGGTGTGGGGCCAGCGGGATTCGAACTCGGGTGCGTCGGATCGAAAGTCGCACGAGCTCCTACTGAGCCACACTCGCTCTCAAAATATTATATAACTAGCTGATGCCCGCGACTTCGTACGCGTAGTGAAGTATTCATCTTGCTTCCGACCATTTTCCGTCCCACCATATTTGCGTTCCAGTTCCCGTCCCGCTCCTATCTTGTTACCGTACCGTACCGCTTCTGTTCCGTTACCTTCCCACTCCTATCCTGTTACAGTCCCTTTCTTATTCCGTTATTGTCCCGCTCTGCTCCCGATCCTATTCCGATCCCAACCGGTTCCGGTTTTTGATCATTTACATGACTGCGGTGCGGCGGCAGCGCAAAGTCATGTGAATGATCAAAACCGCGGTCCGGCTCCGGTATGTGTCCGGCGCCATGTACAATTGTACATACATGAAGCCTGAGTAAAAGAAATCTTCGAAACCAAAATAT
>CATOCS010000006.1:0-20000 GCA_951640565.1 Petrophora chlorosata
TAGCGTATTTTTCAAAATTTTAATACTTCAAAAATTCATAACAAATCCAAATTTCGGTCTATCGTTTCAGGAATTAGTGTTCTGTGCTCCGGGAGAGCTCCCGCGTCGAGCCCCATCGTTAAAACGCTGAAATTCAGCAAAACTGTTCGCAACTTTTCTTTGCTTACATCGAAAATTCTACATAGGAGGGTGCAGTCGAAAGTAATCTAACGTTTCAAAATCAAAATAGTTATACTTACATAGGCTTGCCGCACCATTTTGGAAGCGCAGCCGCGACCGCTACAGGACCTGAAAAAGAAAGTACACAGATTAATAGTAGTTTCAGCAAAAATTAGCAAATAGCGTATTTTTCAAAATTTTAATACTTCAAAAATTCATAACAAATCCAAATTTCGGTCTATCGTTTCAGGAATTAGTGTTCTGTGCTCCGGGAGAGCTCCCGCGTCGAGCCCCATCGTTAAAACGCTGAAATTCAGCAAAACTGTTCGCAACTTTTCTTTGCTTACATCGAAAATTCTACATAGGAGGGTGCAGTCGAAAGTAATCTAACGTTTCAAAATCAAAATAGTTATACTTACATAGGCTTGCCGCACCATTTTGGAAGCGCAGCCGCGACCGCTACAGGACCTGAAAAAGAAAGTACACAGATTAATAGTAGTTTCAGCAAAAATTAGCAAATAGCGTATTTTTCAAAATTTTAATACTTCAAAAATTCATAACAAATCCAAATTTCGGTCTATCGTTTCAGGAATTAGTGTTCTGTGCTCCGGGAGAGCTCCCGCGTCGAGCCCCATCGTTAAAACGCTGAAATTCAGCAAAACTGTTCGCAACTTTTCTTTGCTTACATCGAAAATTCTACATAGGAGGGTGCAGTCGAAAGTAATCTAACGTTTCAAAATCAAAATAGTTATACTTACATAGGCTTGCCGCACCATTTTGGAAGCGCAGCCGCGACCGCTACAGGACCTGAAAAAGAAAGTACACAGATTAATAGTAGTTTCAGCAAAAATTAGCAAATAGCGTATTTTTCAAAATTTTAATACTTCAAAAATTCATAACAAATCCAAATTTCGGTCTATCGTTTCAGGAATTAGTGTTCTGTGCTCCGGGAGAGCTCCCGCGTCGAGCCCCATCGTTAAAACGCTGAAATTCAGCAAAACTGTTCGCAACTTTTCTTTGCTTACATCGAAAATTCTACATAGGAGGGTGCAGTCGAAAGTAATCTAACGTTTCAAAATCAAAATAGTTATACTTACATAGGCTTGCCGCACCATTTTGGAAGCGCAGCCGCGACCGCTACAGGACCTGAAAAAGAAAGTACACAGATTAATAGTAGTTTCAGCAAAAATTAGCAAATAGCGTATTTTTCAAAATTTTAATACTTCAAAAATTCATAACAAATCCAAATTTCGGTCTATCGTTTCAGGAATTAGTGTTCTGTGCTCCGGGAGAGCTCCCGCGTCGAGCCCCATCGTTAAAACGCTGAAATTCAGCAAAACTGTTCGCAACTTTTCTTTGCTTACATCGAAAATTCTACATAGGAGGGTGCAGTCGAAAGTAATCTAACGTTTCAAAATCAAAATAGTTATACTTACATAGGCTTGCCGCACCATTTTGGAAGCGCAGCCGCGACCGCTACAGGACCTGAAAAAGAAAGTACACAGATTAATAGTAGTTTCAGCAAAAATTAGCAAATAGCGTATTTTTCAAAATTTTAATACTTCAAAAATTCATAACAAATCCAAATTTCGGTCTATCGTTTCAGGAATTAGTGTTCTGTGCTCCGGGAGAGCTCCCGCGTCGAGCCCCATCGTTAAAACGCTGAAATTCAGCAAAACTGTTCGCAACTTTTCTTTGCTTACATCGAAAATTCTACATAGGAGGGTGCAGTCGAAAGTAATCTAACGTTTCAAAATCAAAATAGTTATACTTACATAGGCTTGCCGCACCATTTTGGAAGCGCAGCCGCGACCGCTACAGGACCTGAAAAAGAAAGTACACAGATTAATAGTAGTTTCAGCAAAAATTAGCAAATAGCGTATTTTTCAAAATTTTAATACTTCAAAAATTCATAACAAATCCAAATTTCGGTCTATCGTTTCAGGAATTAGTGTTCTGTGCTCCGGGAGAGCTCCCGCGTCGAGCCCCATCGTTAAAACGCTGAAATTCAGCAAAACTGTTCGCAACTTTTCTTTGCTTACATCGAAAATTCTACATAGGAGGGTGCAGTCGAAAGTAATCTAACGTTTCAAAATCAAAATAGTTATACTTACATAGGCTTGCCGCACCATTTTGGAAGCGCAGCCGCGACCGCTACAGGACCTGAAAAAGAAAGTACACAGATTAATAGTAGTTTCAGCAAAAATTAGCAAATAGCGTATTTTTCAAAATTTTAATACTTCAAAAATTCATAACAAATCCAAATTTCGGTCTATCGTTTCAGGAATTAGTGTTCTGTGCTCCGGGAGAGCTCCCGCGTCGAGCCCCATCGTTAAAACGCTGAAATTCAGCAAAACTGTTCGCAACTTTTCTTTGCTTACATCGAAAATTCTACATAGGAGGGTGCAGTCGAAAGTAATCTAACGTTTCAAAATCAAAATAGTTATACTTACATAGGCTTGCCGCACCATTTTGGAAGCGCAGCCGCGACCGCTACAGGACCTGAAAAAGAAAGTACACAGATTAATAGTAGTTTCAGCAAAAATTAGCAAATAGCGTATTTTTCAAAATTTTAATACTTCAAAAATTCATAACAAATCCAAATTTCGGTCTATCGTTTCAGGAATTAGTGTTCTGTGCTCCGGGAGAGCTCCCGCGTCGAGCCCCATCGTTAAAACGCTGAAATTCAGCAAAACTGTTCGCAACTTTTCTTTGCTTACATCGAAAATTCTACATAGGAGGGTGCAGTCGAAAGTAATCTAACGTTTCAAAATCAAAATAGTTATACTTACATAGGCTTGCCGCACCATTTTGGAAGCGCAGCCGCGACCGCTACAGGACCTGAAAAAGAAAGTACACAGATTAATAGTAGTTTCAGCAAAAATTAGCAAATAGCGTATTTTTCAAAATTTTAATACTTCAAAAATTCATAACAAATCCAAATTTCGGTCTATCGTTTCAGGAATTAGTGTTCTGTGCTCCGGGAGAGCTCCCGCGTCGAGCCCCATCGTTAAAACGCTGAAATTCAGCAAAACTGTTCGCAACTTTTCTTTGCTTACATCGAAAATTCTACATAGGAGGGTGCAGTCGAAAGTAATCTAACGTTTCAAAATCAAAATAGTTATACTTACATAGGCTTGCCGCACCATTTTGGAAGCGCAGCCGCGACCGCTACAGGACCTGAAAAAGAAAGTACACAGATTAATAGTAGTTTCAGCAAAAATTAGCAAATAGCGTATTTTTCAAAATTTTAATACTTCAAAAATTCATAACAAATCCAAATTTCGGTCTATCGTTTCAGGAATTAGTGTTCTGTGCTCCGGGAGAGCTCCCGCGTCGAGCCCCATCGTTAAAACGCTGAAATTCAGCAAAACTGTTCGCAACTTTTCTTTGCTTACATCGAAAATTCTACATAGGAGGGTGCAGTCGAAAGTAATCTAACGTTTCAAAATCAAAATAGTTATACTTACATAGGCTTGCCGCACCATTTTGGAAGCGCAGCCGCGACCGCTACAGGACCTGAAAAAGAAAGTACACAGATTAATAGTAGTTTCAGCAAAAATTAGCAAATAGCGTATTTTTCAAAATTTTAATACTTCAAAAATTCATAACAAATCCAAATTTCGGTCTATCGTTTCAGGAATTAGTGTTCTGTGCTCCGGGAGAGCTCCCGCGTCGAGCCCCATCGTTAAAACGCTGAAATTCAGCAAAACTGTTCGCAACTTTTCTTTGCTTACATCGAAAATTCTACATAGGAGGGTGCAGTCGAAAGTAATCTAACGTTTCAAAATCAAAATAGTTATACTTACATAGGCTTGCCGCACCATTTTGGAAGCGCAGCCGCGACCGCTACAGGACCTGAAAAAGAAAGTACACAGATTAATAGTAGTTTCAGCAAAAATTAGCAAATAGCGTATTTTTCAAAATTTTAATACTTCAAAAATTCATAACAAATCCAAATTTCGGTCTATCGTTTCAGGAATTAGTGTTCTGTGCTCCGGGAGAGCTCCCGCGTCGAGCCCCATCGTTAAAACGCTGAAATTCAGCAAAACTGTTCGCAACTTTTCTTTGCTTACATCGAAAATTCTACATAGGAGGGTGCAGTCGAAAGTAATCTAACGTTTCAAAATCAAAATAGTTATACTTACATAGGCTTGCCGCACCATTTTGGAAGCGCAGCCGCGACCGCTACAGGACCTGAAAAAGAAAGTACACAGATTAATAGTAGTTTCAGCAAAAATTAGCAAATAGCGTATTTTTCAAAATTTTAATACTTCAAAAATTCATAACAAATCCAAATTTCGGTCTATCGTTTCAGGAATTAGTGTTCTGTGCTCCGGGAGAGCTCCCGCGTCGAGCCCCATCGTTAAAACGCTGAAATTCAGCAAAACTGTTCGCAACTTTTCTTTGCTTACATCGAAAATTCTACATAGGAGGGTGCAGTCGAAAGTAATCTAACGTTTCAAAATCAAAATAGTTATACTTACATAGGCTTGCCGCACCATTTTGGAAGCGCAGCCGCGACCGCTACAGGACCTGAAAAAGAAAGTACACAGATTAATAGTAGTTTCAGCAAAAATTAGCAAATAGCGTATTTTTCAAAATTTTAATACTTCAAAAATTCATAACAAATCCAAATTTCGGTCTATCGTTTCAGGAATTAGTGTTCTGTGCTCCGGGAGAGCTCCCGCGTCGAGCCCCATCGTTAAAACGCTGAAATTCAGCAAAACTGTTCGCAACTTTTCTTTGCTTACATCGAAAATTCTACATAGGAGGGTGCAGTCGAAAGTAATCTAACGTTTCAAAATCAAAATAGTTATACTTACATAGGCTTGCCGCACCATTTTGGAAGCGCAGCCGCGACCGCTACAGGACCTGAAAAAGAAAGTACACAGATTAATAGTAGTTTCAGCAAAAATTAGCAAATAGCGTATTTTTCAAAATTTTAATACTTCAAAAATTCATAACAAATCCAAATTTCGGTCTATCGTTTCAGGAATTAGTGTTCTGTGCTCCGGGAGAGCTCCCGCGTCGAGCCCCATCGTTAAAACGCTGAAATTCAGCAAAACTGTTCGCAACTTTTCTTTGCTTACATCGAAAATTCTACATAGGAGGGTGCAGTCGAAAGTAATCTAACGTTTCAAAATCAAAATAGTTATACTTACATAGGCTTGCCGCACCATTTTGGAAGCGCAGCCGCGACCGCTACAGGACCTGAAAAAGAAAGTACACAGATTAATAGTAGTTTCAGCAAAAATTAGCAAATAGCGTATTTTTCAAAATTTTAATACTTCAAAAATTCATAACAAATCCAAATTTCGGTCTATCGTTTCAGGAATTAGTGTTCTGTGCTCCGGGAGAGCTCCCGCGTCGAGCCCCATCGTTAAAACGCTGAAATTCAGCAAAACTGTTCGCAACTTTTCTTTGCTTACATCGAAAATTCTACATAGGAGGGTGCAGTCGAAAGTAATCTAACGTTTCAAAATCAAAATAGTTATACTTACATAGGCTTGCCGCACCATTTTGGAAGCGCAGCCGCGACCGCTACAGGACCTGAAAAAGAAAGTACACAGATTAATAGTAGTTTCAGCAAAAATTAGCAAATAGCGTATTTTTCAAAATTTTAATACTTCAAAAATTCATAACAAATCCAAATTTCGGTCTATCGTTTCAGGAATTAGTGTTCTGTGCTCCGGGAGAGCTCCCGCGTCGAGCCCCATCGTTAAAACGCTGAAATTCAGCAAAACTGTTCGCAACTTTTCTTTGCTTACATCGAAAATTCTACATAGGAGGGTGCAGTCGAAAGTAATCTAACGTTTCAAAATCAAAATAGTTATACTTACATAGGCTTGCCGCACCATTTTGGAAGCGCAGCCGCGACCGCTACAGGACCTGAAAAAGAAAGTACACAGATTAATAGTAGTTTCAGCAAAAATTAGCAAATAGCGTATTTTTCAAAATTTTAATACTTCAAAAATTCATAACAAATCCAAATTTCGGTCTATCGTTTCAGGAATTAGTGTTCTGTGCTCCGGGAGAGCTCCCGCGTCGAGCCCCATCGTTAAAACGCTGAAATTCAGCAAAACTGTTCGCAACTTTTCTTTGCTTACATCGAAAATTCTACATAGGAGGGTGCAGTCGAAAGTAATCTAACGTTTCAAAATCAAAATAGTTATACTTACATAGGCTTGCCGCACCATTTTGGAAGCGCAGCCGCGACCGCTACAGGACCTGAAAAAGAAAGTACACAGATTAATAGTAGTTTCAGCAAAAATTAGCAAATAGCGTATTTTTCAAAATTTTAATACTTCAAAAATTCATAACAAATCCAAATTTCGGTCTATCGTTTCAGGAATTAGTGTTCTGTGCTCCGGGAGAGCTCCCGCGTCGAGCCCCATCGTTAAAACGCTGAAATTCAGCAAAACTGTTCGCAACTTTTCTTTGCTTACATCGAAAATTCTACATAGGAGGGTGCAGTCGAAAGTAATCTAACGTTTCAAAATCAAAATAGTTATACTTACATAGGCTTGCCGCACCATTTTGGAAGCGCAGCCGCGACCGCTACAGGACCTGAAAAAGAAAGTACACAGATTAATAGTAGTTTCAGCAAAAATTAGCAAATAGCGTATTTTTCAAAATTTTAATACTTCAAAAATTCATAACAAATCCAAATTTCGGTCTATCGTTTCAGGAATTAGTGTTCTGTGCTCCGGGAGAGCTCCCGCGTCGAGCCCCATCGTTAAAACGCTGAAATTCAGCAAAACTGTTCGCAACTTTTCTTTGCTTACATCGAAAATTCTACATAGGAGGGTGCAGTCGAAAGTAATCTAACGTTTCAAAATCAAAATAGTTATACTTACATAGGCTTGCCGCACCATTTTGGAAGCGCAGCCGCGACCGCTACAGGACCTGAAAAAGAAAGTACACAGATTAATAGTAGTTTCAGCAAAAATTAGCAAATAGCGTATTTTTCAAAATTTTAATACTTCAAAAATTCATAACAAATCCAAATTTCGGTCTATCGTTTCAGGAATTAGTGTTCTGTGCTCCGGGAGAGCTCCCGCGTCGAGCCCCATCGTTAAAACGCTGAAATTCAGCAAAACTGTTCGCAACTTTTCTTTGCTTACATCGAAAATTCTACATAGGAGGGTGCAGTCGAAAGTAATCTAACGTTTCAAAATCAAAATAGTTATACTTACATAGGCTTGCCGCACCATTTTGGAAGCGCAGCCGCGACCGCTACAGGACCTGAAAAAGAAAGTACACAGATTAATAGTAGTTTCAGCAAAAATTAGCAAATAGCGTATTTTTCAAAATTTTAATACTTCAAAAATTCATAACAAATCCAAATTTCGGTCTATCGTTTCAGGAATTAGTGTTCTGTGCTCCGGGAGAGCTCCCGCGTCGAGCCCCATCGTTAAAACGCTGAAATTCAGCAAAACTGTTCGCAACTTTTCTTTGCTTACATCGAAAATTCTACATAGGAGGGTGCAGTCGAAAGTAATCTAACGTTTCAAAATCAAAATAGTTATACTTACATAGGCTTGCCGCACCATTTTGGAAGCGCAGCCGCGACCGCTACAGGACCTGAAAAAGAAAGTACACAGATTAATAGTAGTTTCAGCAAAAATTAGCAAATAGCGTATTTTTCAAAATTTTAATACTTCAAAAATTCATAACAAATCCAAATTTCGGTCTATCGTTTCAGGAATTAGTGTTCTGTGCTCCGGGAGAGCTCCCGCGTCGAGCCCCATCGTTAAAACGCTGAAATTCAGCAAAACTGTTCGCAACTTTTCTTTGCTTACATCGAAAATTCTACATAGGAGGGTGCAGTCGAAAGTAATCTAACGTTTCAAAATCAAAATAGTTATACTTACATAGGCTTGCCGCACCATTTTGGAAGCGCAGCCGCGACCGCTACAGGACCTGAAAAAGAAAGTACACAGATTAATAGTAGTTTCAGCAAAAATTAGCAAATAGCGTATTTTTCAAAATTTTAATACTTCAAAAATTCATAACAAATCCAAATTTCGGTCTATCGTTTCAGGAATTAGTGTTCTGTGCTCCGGGAGAGCTCCCGCGTCGAGCCCCATCGTTAAAACGCTGAAATTCAGCAAAACTGTTCGCAACTTTTCTTTGCTTACATCGAAAATTCTACATAGGAGGGTGCAGTCGAAAGTAATCTAACGTTTCAAAATCAAAATAGTTATACTTACATAGGCTTGCCGCACCATTTTGGAAGCGCAGCCGCGACCGCTACAGGACCTGAAAAAGAAAGTACACAGATTAATAGTAGTTTCAGCAAAAATTAGCAAATAGCGTATTTTTCAAAATTTTAATACTTCAAAAATTCATAACAAATCCAAATTTCGGTCTATCGTTTCAGGAATTAGTGTTCTGTGCTCCGGGAGAGCTCCCGCGTCGAGCCCCATCGTTAAAACGCTGAAATTCAGCAAAACTGTTCGCAACTTTTCTTTGCTTACATCGAAAATTCTACATAGGAGGGTGCAGTCGAAAGTAATCTAACGTTTCAAAATCAAAATAGTTATACTTACATAGGCTTGCCGCACCATTTTGGAAGCGCAGCCGCGACCGCTACAGGACCTGAAAAAGAAAGTACACAGATTAATAGTAGTTTCAGCAAAAATTAGCAAATAGCGTATTTTTCAAAATTTTAATACTTCAAAAATTCATAACAAATCCAAATTTCGGTCTATCGTTTCAGGAATTAGTGTTCTGTGCTCCGGGAGAGCTCCCGCGTCGAGCCCCATCGTTAAAACGCTGAAATTCAGCAAAACTGTTCGCAACTTTTCTTTGCTTACATCGAAAATTCTACATAGGAGGGTGCAGTCGAAAGTAATCTAACGTTTCAAAATCAAAATAGTTATACTTACATAGGCTTGCCGCACCATTTTGGAAGCGCAGCCGCGACCGCTACAGGACCTGAAAAAGAAAGTACACAGATTAATAGTAGTTTCAGCAAAAATTAGCAAATAGCGTATTTTTCAAAATTTTAATACTTCAAAAATTCATAACAAATCCAAATTTCGGTCTATCGTTTCAGGAATTAGTGTTCTGTGCTCCGGGAGAGCTCCCGCGTCGAGCCCCATCGTTAAAACGCTGAAATTCAGCAAAACTGTTCGCAACTTTTCTTTGCTTACATCGAAAATTCTACATAGGAGGGTGCAGTCGAAAGTAATCTAACGTTTCAAAATCAAAATAGTTATACTTACATAGGCTTGCCGCACCATTTTGGAAGCGCAGCCGCGACCGCTACAGGACCTGAAAAAGAAAGTACACAGATTAATAGTAGTTTCAGCAAAAATTAGCAAATAGCGTATTTTTCAAAATTTTAATACTTCAAAAATTCATAACAAATCCAAATTTCGGTCTATCGTTTCAGGAATTAGTGTTCTGTGCTCCGGGAGAGCTCCCGCGTCGAGCCCCATCGTTAAAACGCTGAAATTCAGCAAAAATTTTGCCCGCCCACCCACCCCTTAATTGCGAAGCAGGGGGGGGAAATTTGAACTGTGTAGTGGCCGGGGGTAAGAATATAGCAAAAGTGACTTTTTCCGATTGAAGTGTTAGTTTGTTTCCCACTATATACTAAACATACGGTCAAAATTTCAGCGCTCTCTGACCTATATCTTTGAAGATATCGCCCTTTGACAAATAGAAAATTCATTTTATTTAATTAGAATTATTGACCTTTACGCAGTGCGTTTTAATTTTAAATTTTAACTTTAATTTTATCCTAGGAGTACCTAGGGGTGTTTTTACACCTTGACATATTAATTCATAATCAATTGACATATTAAGTTAAGCTTAATTTGGACAATACTAAATTGTATTAATTATATATTTTAATTTTATTTTAATTTATTTGAATTTGAATTTTAATTTATTTCTCATTGACCCTTCTCCGTAATGGCTGGCTTGTTACGTACACCTGCTAAAAACGTCATGAGAAACTCACAAGAACAAGACCCCAAACCGACAGAGGAGGCAGGCCCCTCCCAGCTCAATAGAACACGCAGCATTAGGAGCCCCGCAATGCTGGGTACCGCCGCGGTTGCCACTGAGGACCCCTCAATCGCAAAGCCCGGACCCACCACCGAAGCGAAGCCCACGCAAGGGGAAGGCGAATTTAGCCACCTCAGTCTTGACTACAGCTCGACCCCAAGCGTGCGGAAAAGCATAGGTGAGTGGGAAACGGTGAAGGCAAACAGCAAGCCATGGACGCATGCTGCAGCGGGGACCGCCGCCACCTCTGGTACAAAACAGGGGTCGGCGGCGACCTCGCGCGAGCATGCCCACGCGCGTAAACCCTCAGTGGAGACCGTGAGCCCACCTAAACCCGGCCAAAAGACAACGGTGGGAGCCCTAAAGCCGAAACCATCGGCGGTACGAAGACTGTCGACGGAGGCAGCGGGGAGCCCACCGGGAAAAAACCCGTCGAAATGCTCCGACAGAATTGCGGAAGCAAGGTCTTGGGTTTGTAAAGCAAAGACCCACCTGGCGCTCTCTAGGAACCTGAAGACCGACATCAAAGCCGGAGTTACTGAGGCTATTGACCGCCTCTTTCACTTGGTGAAGGAGGCGGATTCGGTGAAGGGCCAGAGTACTAGAACTTGCCAACAAGGAACAGAAGGAGGGAACCTGCTGCAAACCCAAACCGTCACCGTCACCGACAAAAATAAAGACACAGCGGTAGAACCACCTCGCAGGTGTGACAAAGAAATGACGGAAGAAAGAGACACCGGCCTCATAACGAAAATAGAGGAGAACAACAAATTAATGAAAGAAAATAGGGAGATCATGGAGAGGTTAAGGGAAACCATAGAGAAGCACCAAGAGTCTTTGGATGTGACCACTTACGCAGGCGTAGCGGCGGGGCGTGCAGGGAGGCAAATCCCTGAACGACCCGCACTGCACTCCGTGGTGGTCACATGCAAAGACGAAACCGAGACAGGGGAGGCTGTCCTAAATAAAATCAGACAGGCGATCAATGCCAAAGAGGGAGGCATAAAGGTTGACAGAATCAGGAAAGCAAAGGATAGGAAGATTATAGTGGGGTGTGGATCGGAAGAGGAGAGGAAGAAGGTTAAAGATAGAATAAAGAAATCGGGAGATTTGGTTGTGGAGGACATCAAAAATAAGGACCCGCTGATCATATTCAAAGACCTCCTGCAAATAAACAGCGATGAAGACGTGCTGAAGGCATTGCGGAACCAAAATAAGACCGTGTTCAAACAGCTAGATAAGAGTGATGACCGGATGGAGCTTGCATACAAGAAGCGCACGAGGAACCCGCACACCAGTCATGTGGTAATGAGGGTATCCCCCATATTGTGGCAGCGCTTGCTCGATGCCGGGGCGGTGCACATCGACCTGCAGCGAGTGCGAGTGGCAGACCAATCGCCGCTCGTTCAATGCTCGCTCTGCCTCGGCTACGGGCACGGCCGGCGTTTCTGCAAGGAAACGCTGGAGAAGTGCAGCCACTGCGGAGGCCCTCACCTAAAAGCGCAGTGCGCTGATTGGCTGTCGGGTGCGGCTCCCTCGTGCTGCAATTGTATGCATGCAAAGTTAGAAAAAACGGACCACAATGCCTTCAGCATGGACTGCTCGATCCGCAGAAAGTGGGATGCCCTAGCCAGGGCGTCAGTGGCGTACTGCTAAGGGCATGGCAGGGGTCGCGGGAGCAACCGCCGTAGGTACGTCTAGAGGAAAGACGCCGTACAACGTGGCGCAGGCGAACCTTCAAAGGAAGGAACTTGCGACCAACGAACTGTTCGCCCACGCCGAAAAGCGAAAGATTGCTCTTGCGCTGCTCCAGGAACCGTACGTAGGTGGGGCTCGTAGAATGAAGGACTACAGAGGTGTCAGGATCTTTCAGAGCGCTGTACAAGGAGAGGGTACTGTAAAAGCCGCAATTGCGGTTTTCGACGACGCACTCGACGTGATACAGTACCCAAAACTCACCACAAACAACATCGTCGTGGTGAGGATCCGGACTAGAGCCTGGGAGATCCTCGTAGTTTCCTTTTACTTCGAGCCCGAACCAGCGTCATTAGAGCCGTACCTGAAGCAGCTGCAGGAGATTAAAAAGCACTTTGGGCGCAACATAATTATGGGTGGCGACTGTAACGCGAAAAGTAGCTGGTGGGGCAGTGCGACAGTCGACCCGAGAGGCGAAGACATGGCGGGGGCCCTGCATGAGATGGGTATGGAGGTGCTCAACGATGACCCCACCCCTACCTTTTTTACAGTTAGGGGTGGCAAAACTTTCCAAAGCTACGTGGACATTACGGCGTGCACGGCGGAACTGCTAAACTTCGTGGAGGACTGGACAATCGATGAAACGGTGACGAGCTCGGACCACAACACAATAACCTTTAAAATTAGACTCACCAAATCAACAGGCATACATATAAAAAGGACTACTAGGATATACAACACTAAAAAAGCTAACTGGAACTCACTTCATGAGGAAATGGGACAGTTAACAAAAGACAATGATATTAATAGCGATAATTTTAGACAAATCACAGACAAAATTGAGTTGGAAAATAAATTACATAAGTATTTACAAATCATAACAGAAACTTGCAACAAAAATATACCAAAATTAAAAAATTCAAATAAATTCAACTTACCTTGGTGGTCCGAGGAGCTTGCCCAGTCGAAGCGGCTGGTCGCCACGAAGAAGCGCAGGATCCGCTGTGCAGCGCCGGTACGACGAAAGAAGGTCGTCGATGACTACCTGCTGACAAAGGAAACATATGAGAAGATGGCTAAGGAGGCACAGATTTCCAGCTGGAAAAAGTTCTGCGAGATACAGGACAGAGAGGGGCTCTGGGAGGGAATTTATAGGGTTATTGGAAGAGCTACAAAGCGGCAAGAGGACCTCCCCCTGGTGAAAGAGGGAAAACAGCTAGACCCGACAGAGTCCGTGATCTTATTGGCGAGAACGTTCTACCCGGAGGACTCGGAAAGCGAGGATAATGCCGACCACCGACGAACCCGAGAATCAGCTGCCCAAGTAAACGACAATCATTGTGAAAAATATGATCCGCCGTTTACATTGGAAGAGCTGAGGGCGTCGGTGGAAAGCTTCAACCCCAAAAAAGCCCCCGGGGCAGACGGACTCACCGCAGACATCTGCAGACGGGTCATCATGCGAGACCCCCAGCTGTTCCTCACGATTACAAACAAATGCCTGGAACTCGGCTACTTCCCTGTTATCTGGAAGGAGGCCACAGTAGTTGTACTTAGGAAGCCGGGAAAGGAGGATTATACCAATCCCAAATCCTACCGGCCCATTGGCCTTCTTCCGGTGATGGGGAAGATGCTAGAAAAAATGGTAGTGAGCAGGCTGAGGTGGCATCTACTACCCCGGATGAGTACTCGCCAGTACGGCTTTACGCCCCAGAAGAGCACCGAAGGCTCCCTCTATGACCTAATGCAGCATATACAACTGAAACTTAAGCAAAAGAAACTGCTTACATTGGTCTCATTGGACATAGAGGGAGCGTTCGATAGTGCCTGGTGGCCTGCTATTAAAGTACGACTGGCTGAGGAAAAGTGTCCTATCAACATCAGAAGAGTGGTAGACAGCTACCTCCAGGATAGAAGAGTGAACGTGAGGTACGCTGGGGAAGAGTTCTCCAAGAGCACCGGCAAGGGATGCGTCCAGGGGTCCATAGGTGGTCCCATCCTCTGGAACCTGCTACTTGATCCCCTCTTGAAGAACCTGGAACTGAGGGATCACTATGTCCAGGCTTTCGCGGACGACGTGGTGCTCCTGTTCGATGGCGACACGGCCAGTGATGTCGAAAGAAGAGCCAATGCCGCTCTCGACTATGTTCAGGAGTGGGGTGTCAGAAATAAGCTCAAGTTCGCACCGCACAAAACAAACGCAATCACTATAACGCGGAAGCTTAAGTACGACACCCCACGCCTGACCATGGGCGGGATCGACATTGTGATGTCGAAAGAAGTAAAGCTCTTGGGAGTGACGATCGATGAGAAACTGACCTGGAGCAGTCACGTTTCGGGTGCCTGCACAAAAGCTGCAAACATCTGTAAAAAGCTCTCGACGGCCGCCAGAGTGAGTTGGGGTTTGCACCCGGAGGTGATTCGCCAGATTTACACGGCCGTCGTGGAGCCAGTAATAATGTATGCGGCTGGAGTCTGGGGACCCGCAACCAAGAAAATAGGGCTTCAAAAGCTGTTAAACGCTGTCCAAAGAGGCTTTGCGCAAAAGATCTGTAAAGCCTACCGCACGGTCTCCCTCAACTCAGCGTTGGTGCTGGCCGGGCTACTACCTCTCGACCTTCGGATACAGGAGGCAGCAGCCCTGTACGAGGCGAGGAGAGGGGTACCGCGGCAGGCCCTTGGAGACAGGGAGATCGAGCGGAGGACAGCGTTTACCGAAACTCCGCACCCGGCTGAAAATATGAGCCTGCAATTCATCTGCCTGGTAGACCAAAATGACGTGGATAGGTACAGCGGTCAAGCAGTCAACATCTTTACGGACGGCAGCAAGATCGAAGGCAAGGTTGGAGCATCATTGTCTCTTTGGAGCAATGATGCCGAAACCAAATGCCGGAAGTTGACACTGCCGTCCTACTGCACGGTCTACCAGGCCGAATTGTTGGCAATATTTGAAGCTACAAATGAAGTGCTTAGAAGCCCAAAAGATACTTTCGGGATTTTCAGTGACTCTCGATCGTCGCTCGAAACGGTCACCAATAACAGCTCCCTCCATCCCCTCGCAGTGCAGACGCGCAGAAATCTAAAAGAATGTGGAAAGCAAAACAAGCAAGTACAGCTCTTTTGGATTAAAGCGCACGCTGGGCTCGAGGGGAACGAGAGAGCTGACCAACTCGCCAAAGAAGCAGCCCTAAGGGTAAAGACAAGACCCGACTACGACCTGTGCCCGGTTTCATTCGTCAAGCGGCAGATCCGTATGGAAACGCTTGACGAATGGAACCGGCGATACAAGGAGGGTGAAACGGCCTCAGTAACAAAACACTTCTTCCCGGATGCCATACATGCTTACCCTGTGATACGGCAAATAACCCTGCAGCCCATCCTGGTACAGGTGTTGACGGGGCACGGCGGTTTCTCTGCATACTTGCATCGGTTCAAATGCAAGGAGAGTCCGTCGTGCGCCTGCGACCCTGTAAAAGAAGAAGATATACTACACGTGATCACAGAATGCCCTATTTATAGTAGATTTAAGATTGACTGTGAAATAGAAATGGGAATAGGTATAACTAGGAATAATCTAAATGTGATATTAGCAGATAAGGAAATACGATTAACTTTTATAAAGTATTGTGTAAATATAGCTAGTAAGGTAATTAATAAGAATAAAGACTGAAATTAAAGGGATACAGTTATGTATTACAGAATACATAACATGTTTCCCAGTATTATTAATATTGTATATAGAATTGACGTAAATTAATATGTGTAAAATTTTAATAAAAATAATGTATAATAATTAATATTTCTTGCATAAAATTTAAACTAAACTACAAAAGATCTCCGATAACGTCGGAGGGATCGCAAGAAAAAGGGAGGTGGTTTTAGTCGGTAGGTCGCCGGCGGAAGCCGGCGGAGTCCGACATAACCGAAGGGTTAAACCGGAGGTATCCATGAGGATTTCCACCTCCCTTCCCAAAAAAAAAAAAAAAAAAAAAAAAAAACCTAACCTAACCTAACCTAACCTAACCTAACCTAACCTAACCTAACCTAACCTAACCTAACCTAACCTAACCTAACCTAACCTAACCTAACCTAACCTAACCTAACCTAACCTAACCTAACCTAACCTAACCTAACCTAACCTAACCTAACCTAACCTAACCTAACCTAACCTAACCTAACCTAACCTAACCTAACCTAACCTAACCTAACCTAACCTAACCTAACCTAACCTAACCTAACCTAACCTAACCTAACCTAACCTAACCTAACCTAACCTAACCTAACCTAACCTAACCTAACCTAACCTAACCTAACCTAACCTAACCTAACCTAACCTAACCTAACCTAACCTAACCTAACCTAACCTAACCTAACCTAACCTAACCTAACCTAACCTAACCTAACCTAACCTAACCTAACCTAACCTAACCTAACCTAACCTAACCTAACCTAACCTAACCTAACCTAACCTAACCTAACCTAACCTAACCTAACCTAACCTAACCTAACCTAACCTAACCTAACCTAACCTAACCTAACCAGAAGAACAGCAGGGGTGCAAAGTACATGGACTTCGTCTCCCAAAACGACCTGCATATCCTTAATGAAGGTAGCACACCTACCTTCTCGGCATATAGGAAAGGGGTACTGCACTCCAGCATAGTAGATGTCACGGTGTGCACTGGTGGGATCCTTAGCAAGATCAGGAGCTGGAGAGTGAACCCAAACGTGGTTACCCTATCGGATCACTCACTCATTGAGTTTGAACTCAACTATGAACGACATGACAGAGCGATTCCTCGGAACTCCACTCGGAAATTCAACACCAAGACAGTCGATTGGACTTTGTTCAGGTCGTGCCTTCAGACCAAACTTCAAGAGAGCGAGTTAGACCCAGAAAACATTGAAAGAGTCTCAACTGCAGTGGAGCTGGAGGACATCGCCTCAAAATACACCAACACGTTGGTTGAAGCTTGCGACTCCACGATGAAAAAAGTCCCTGCGCTGAAGGCACCTAATGAAGTTAAGTGGTGGACCGAGGAGCTCACGACCAAAAAGAGAACAGTCATAGCCCAAAGAAACAAAATTAAGAAAGCTAGTGAACTAAGGAGGCCGTTTGTAATAAAAGAATACCTGAAGCATAAAGATGAATACAAAGAATTAATACAGAGCACAATGACACAAAGTTGGAAGGAATATTGCACAACAGAAGAAAAGGAAACAGTGTGGAAGAGGACATATAGAGTCTTGAAGCTGTGTGAAGGAGTGAAGGAGGATCAGTTGCTAAGGAAAACGCCGGATTCATCAATAAGCGACCCAAAGCAGTCAGCATTACTGCTCGCTGAAACTTTCTTCCCGAAAGATGAAGAAGAAACGGACAACCCCGAACAAAAAATGATCAGGCGGGAAGTCGCAGATCTGCTACACCGCATCAGAACTGAAGCCGATGCAGATGAAGATGTCCCAGCGTTCACGGATGAGGAGTTAAATGGAGCTTATGAATGCATGGACCCAAAGAAAGCACCTGGGGAAGACGGTCTTACTGCAGATATATGCTGGCACAGCTACAGAGCATCACCCAAGATCCAGTTGTCAATATTCAACGCATGTCTGACGATAGGATATTTCCCCCGTTGTTGGAAGAGGGCGTGGATCAAAGTCATCCCTAAACCGGCCAAGGACGATTATTCACTCCCGAAATCATATCGACCAATAGGTTTACTGTCGGTTCTGGGGAAAACACTGGAGAAAATGATGGCAGTAAGAATTGCATGGACGTTAGGAAGCTCGCACAAACTGAATCGCCGGCAATATGGTTTCACCCCCCAGAGAGGCACCGAGGATGCCCTGTACGATGCTGTGCAGTTAATTAGAGAGGGAGTAAAGCGGAAAGAAATGGTGGCTGTGGTTTCCCTGGACATAGAAGGGGCTTTTGATAACTGCTGGTGGCCTAGCATCATTAAAGAGCTCCACTCCAAAAAGCTGGAAAAGCCCATCATAAGGCTAGTCTCCAGTTATCTCGAAGAGAGATCAATAAAATTGAAATACCTTGGGGAGGAAATTGAAAGGAGTACAAATAAAGGGTGCGTCCAAGGATCCATTTGCGGGCCTCTATTTTGGAATGTGCAGCTGGATCCTCTACTGGAGACTGCAGAGGACCTAGAAGCACATGTGCAAGCCTTTGCAGATGACATCCTGGTGATAGCCAAGGGGAAAACCAAAGCAGAACTGGAACAGAAAACAAACACTGCATTAGATGCTATTGCAGCGTGGGGTCATAGGTATAAGATGCGGTTTGCTGCCCATAAAACGCAAGCTATAGTGGTCACAAAGCGCCTTAAATTCGAAGAACCGGAGCTCAGGCTAAACGGGACCACCATAGCAACCAGCGAATCACTAAAGGTACTTGGAGTCACCATTGATAAGAAGTTGACCTTCAACGAGCACATCGACAATGTAACGAAGAAGGCTGTAAACATCCACAAGATATTGTCTCGAGCAGTGAAAACACAATGGGGACTTAATCCAGAAATTACCAGGCTAATGTACCTCGTCGCCGTTGAACCCATAGTTCTCTATGCAGCCAGCGCTTGGGCAAAAGTAACCGACAAGGCCTACATTCAGAAAAAGCTTGACAGGGTTACCAGAATGTTCGCAATTAAAATCTGCCGAGCTCACCGCACAACATCTCTGGTGTCTAGTGCGTTACTCGCACGCATCATTCCACTGGACTTACGCGCTAAGGAAAACGCAGAACTATACGAGGCAAAGAGAGGGAAGCCCTTTAGCGAACTGCCCGGGAGAAAGCTGCAGAAACGGATCTCGCCATATGAGTTACCTCACCCAGCGGAAAGGGTGAAAATTAGCTATGGAATCATCCAAACTCAAGAAGAGGCCGACAACGTCCCAAACGAGGACCTAAAGATTTTCACCGATGGAAGCAAAATCGAAGGCAAGGTTGGCGCCGCGGTATCCTGCTGGAATTCAGTTAAAGAGGTTCACCGAATCAAATACCGACTCGCAGACTATTGCAGTGTTTTTCAAGCTGAGATGGTCGCTATACAGGGAGCAGTTAGGTATTTGCGTGACAAGAACAAGAATGGGAGCATACTAAGTGACTCCAGATCGGCACTTGATGCTATAAGCGATAGCAAGTCAGAGAACCCCATTGCGCACGAAGTCCTCAAATATGTGAAGGAAGCCAGAGTGAACATCAACTTCTATTGGATTAAGGCGCATGCCGGAATAGCAGGGAATGAAAGAGCAGACGAACTTGCCAAGGAAGCAGCACTAAAACTGAAAGTCGCGCCAGCGTACGATGCGTTCCCACTGTCCTACATCAAATACTCCATCAGGCAACGCACCAAAGAACAATGGCAACATCGTTATGTCACCAGCGCCTCTGGAGAGGAGACCAGGCGTTTCTTCCCCGATTCGGAAATAGCGTATAAAATTTTAGGTAAAATTAAGACTAATAATCTAAGAACGCAATTGTTCACTGGCCACGGCGGCATCAGAAGCTACTTAAGTAGATTTAAACTAATAGACAACCCATTCTGCCCTTGCGACGATCAGTCTCCGCAAGACATACGTCACCTGATTTTAAAATGTCCTAAATTCGATCTGCGGAGACTGGAGTGTGAGTGGAGAATGGGCCACACGATAAGGGAAGATAATATCCATGAATTGATCAATAATGACGACGCCCGGACTCATTTCTTGGCCTTTGCAGAAGCTATTTTGGCAATAACTGCAAAAGCAAATGGGTCTACAATAAAAATATAATGAAGTCTCTATTCAAATAGTTATATCTGTAATTGTAAATAAATCGTATTGTATTGTTAAATATGTAGTAATTATAGTCGTAGTGTATGTATAAGTTTCTATAAGAGAGATGGATGCAAACTGGTAGAATAAGATAGACATAAGACTTAATTAAAAAAAAAAAAAAAAAAAAAAAAAAAAAAAAAAAAAAAAAAAAAAAAAAAAAAAAAAAAAAAAAACAGCGGATAATCATAAAGTCTATAAATAAATACTATAAATAGGAAATAAGTTGTCACATAAGCCACAGTGGCAGTATAGCATAGGTAGAGTAGGGGGTTTTAGTCCGTAGGTCGCTGCAA
>CATOCS010000006.1:22500-25365 GCA_951640565.1 Petrophora chlorosata
GAAAATTCTACATAGGAGGGTGCAGTCGAAAGTAATCTAACGTTTCAAAATCAAAATAGTTATACTTACATAGGCTTGCCGCACCATTTTGGAAGCGCAGCCGCGACCGCTACAGGACCTGAAAAAGAAAGTACACAGATTAATAGTAGTTTCAGCAAAAATTAGCAAATAGCGTATTTTTCAAAATTTTAATACTTCAAAAATTCATAACAAATCCAAATTTCGGTCTATCGTTTCAGGAATTAGTGTTCTGTGCTCCGGGAGAGCTCCCGCGTCGAGCCCCATCGTTAAAACGCTGAAATTCAGCAAAACTGTTCGCAACTTTTCTTTGCTTACATCGAAAATTCTACATAGGAGGGTGCAGTCGAAAGTAATCTAACGTTTCAAAATCAAAATAGTTATACTTACATAGGCTTGCCGCACCATTTTGGAAGCGCAGCCGCGACCGCTACAGGACCTGAAAAAGAAAGTACACAGATTAATAGTAGTTTCAGCAAAAATTAGCAAATAGCGTATTTTTCAAAATTTTAATACTTCAAAAATTCATAACAAATCCAAATTTCGGTCTATCGTTTCAGGAATTAGTGTTCTGTGCTCCGGGAGAGCTCCCGCGTCGAGCCCCATCGTTAAAACGCTGAAATTCAGCAAAACTGTTCGCAACTTTTCTTTGCTTACATCGAAAATTCTACATAGGAGGGTGCAGTCGAAAGTAATCTAACGTTTCAAAATCAAAATAGTTATACTTACATAGGCTTGCCGCACCATTTTGGAAGCGCAGCCGCGACCGCTACAGGACCTGAAAAAGAAAGTACACAGATTAATAGTAGTTTCAGCAAAAATTAGCAAATAGCGTATTTTTCAAAATTTTAATACTTCAAAAATTCATAACAAATCCAAATTTCGGTCTATCGTTTCAGGAATTAGTGTTCTGTGCTCCGGGAGAGCTCCCGCGTCGAGCCCCATCGTTAAAACGCTGAAATTCAGCAAAACTGTTCGCAACTTTTCTTTGCTTACATCGAAAATTCTACATAGGAGGGTGCAGTCGAAAGTAATCTAACGTTTCAAAATCAAAATAGTTATACTTACATAGGCTTGCCGCACCATTTTGGAAGCGCAGCCGCGACCGCTACAGGACCTGAAAAAGAAAGTACACAGATTAATAGTAGTTTCAGCAAAAATTAGCAAATAGCGTATTTTTCAAAATTTTAATACTTCAAAAATTCATAACAAATCCAAATTTCGGTCTATCGTTTCAGGAATTAGTGTTCTGTGCTCCGGGAGAGCTCCCGCGTCGAGCCCCATCGTTAAAACGCTGAAATTCAGCAAAACTGTTCGCAACTTTTCTTTGCTTACATCGAAAATTCTACATAGGAGGGTGCAGTCGAAAGTAATCTAACGTTTCAAAATCAAAATAGTTATACTTACATAGGCTTGCCGCACCATTTTGGAAGCGCAGCCGCGACCGCTACAGGACCTGAAAAAGAAAGTACACAGATTAATAGTAGTTTCAGCAAAAATTAGCAAATAGCGTATTTTTCAAAATTTTAATACTTCAAAAATTCATAACAAATCCAAATTTCGGTCTATCGTTTCAGGAATTAGTGTTCTGTGCTCCGGGAGAGCTCCCGCGTCGAGCCCCATCGTTAAAACGCTGAAATTCAGCAAAACTGTTCGCAACTTTTCTTTGCTTACATCGAAAATTCTACATAGGAGGGTGCAGTCGAAAGTAATCTAACGTTTCAAAATCAAAATAGTTATACTTACATAGGCTTGCCGCACCATTTTGGAAGCGCAGCCGCGACCGCTACAGGACCTGAAAAAGAAAGTACACAGATTAATAGTAGTTTCAGCAAAAATTAGCAAATAGCGTATTTTTCAAAATTTTAATACTTCAAAAATTCATAACAAATCCAAATTTCGGTCTATCGTTTCAGGAATTAGTGTTCTGTGCTCCGGGAGAGCTCCCGCGTCGAGCCCCATCGTTAAAACGCTGAAATTCAGCAAAACTGTTCGCAACTTTTCTTTGCTTACATCGAAAATTCTACATAGGAGGGTGCAGTCGAAAGTAATCTAACGTTTCAAAATCAAAATAGTTATACTTACATAGGCTTGCCGCACCATTTTGGAAGCGCAGCCGCGACCGCTACAGGACCTGAAAAAGAAAGTACACAGATTAATAGTAGTTTCAGCAAAAATTAGCAAATAGCGTATTTTTCAAAATTTTAATACTTCAAAAATTCATAACAAATCCAAATTTCGGTCTATCGTTTCAGGAATTAGTGTTCTGTGCTCCGGGAGAGCTCCCGCGTCGAGCCCCATCGTTAAAACGCTGAAATTCAGCAAAACTGTTCGCAACTTTTCTTTGCTTACATCGAAAATTCTACATAGGAGGGTGCAGTCGAAAGTAATCTAACGTTTCAAAATCAAAATAGTTATACTTACATAGGCTTGCCGCACCATTTTGGAAGCGCAGCCGCGACCGCTACAGGACCTGAAAAAGAAAGTACACAGATTAATAGTAGTTTCAGCAAAAATTAGCAAATAGCGTATTTTTCAAAATTTTAATACTTCAAAAATTCATAACAAATCCAAATTTCGGTCTATCGTTTCAGGAATTAGTGTTCTGTGCTCCGGGAGAGCTCCCGCGTCGAGCCCCATCGTTAAAACGCTGAAATTCAGCAAAACTGTTCGCAACTTTTCTTTGCTTACATCGAAAATTCTACATAGGAGGGTGCAGTCGAAAGTAATCTAACGTTTCAAAATCAAAATAGTTATACTTACATAGGCTTGCCGCACCATTTTGGAAGCGCAGCCGCGACCGCTACAGGACCTGAAAAAGAAAGTACACAGATTAATAGTAGTTTC
>CATOCS010000007.1:0-22500 GCA_951640565.1 Petrophora chlorosata
ACCTAACCTAACCTAACCTAACCGAACCTAACCTAACCTAACCTAACCTAACCTAACCTAACCTAACCTAACCTAACCTAACCTAACCTAACCTAACCTAACCTAACCTAACCTAACCTAACCTAACCTAACCTAACCTAACCTAACCTAACCTAACCTAACCTAACCTAACCTAACCTAACCTAACCTAACCTAACCTAACCTAACCTAACCTAACCTAACCTAACCTAACCTAACCTAACCTAACCTAACCTAACCTAACCTAACCTAACCTAACCTAACCTAACCTAACCTAACCTAACCTAACCTAACCTAACCTAACCTAACCTAACCTAACCTAACCTAACCTAACCTAACCTAACCTAACCTAACCTAACCTAACCTAACCTAACCTAACCTAACCTAACCTAACCTAACCTAACCTAACCTAACCTAACCTAACCTAACCTAACCTAACCTAACCTAACCTAACCTAACCTAACCTAACCTAACCTAACCTAACCTAACCTAACCTAACCTAACCTAACCTAACCTAACCTAACCTAACCTAACCTAACCTAACCTAACCTAACCTAACCTAACCTAACCTAACCTAACCTAACCTAACCTAACCTAACCTAACCTAACCTAACCTAACCTAACCTAACCTAACCTAACCTAACCTAACCTAACCTAACCTAACCTAACCTAACCTAACCTAACCTAACCTAACCTAACCTAACCTAACCTAACCTAACCTAACCTAACCTAACCTAACCTAACCTAACCTAACCTAACCTAACCTAACCTAACCTAACCTAACCTAACCTAACCTAACCTAACCTAACCTAACCTAACCTAACCTAACCTAACCTAACCTAACCTAACCTAACCTAACCTAACCTAACCTAACCTAACCTAACCTAACCTAACCTAACCTAACCTAACCTAACCTAACCTAACCTAACCTAACCTAACCTAACCTAACCTAACCTAACCTAACCTAACCTAACCTAACCTAACCTAACCTAACCTAACCTAACCTAACCTAACCTAACCTAACCTAACCTAACCTAACCTAACCTAACCTAACCTAACCTAACCTAACCTAACCTAACCTAACCTAACCTAACCTAACCTAACCTAACCTAACCTAACCTAACCTAACCTAACCTAACCTAACCTAACCTAACCTAACCTAACCTAACCTAACCTAACCTAACCTAACCTAACCTAACCTAACCTAACCTAACCTAACCTAACCTAACCTAACCTAACCTAACCTAACCTAACCTAACCTAACCTAACCTAACCTAACCTAACCTAACCTAACCTAACCTAACCTAACCTAACCTAACCTAACCTAACCTAACCTAACCTAACCTAACCTAACCTAACCTAACCTAACCTAACCTAACCTAACCTAACCTAACCTAACCTAACCTAACCTAACCTAACCTAACCTAACCTAACCTAACCTAACCTAACCTAACCTAACCTAACCTAACCTAACCTAACCTAACCTAACCTAACCTAACCTAACCTAACCTAACCTAACCTAACCTAACCTAACCTAACCTAACCTAACCTAACCTAACCTAACCTAACCTAACCTAACCTAACCTAACCTAACCTAACCTAACCTAACCTAACCTAACCTAACCTAACCTAACCTAACCTAACCTAACCTAACCTAACCTAACCTAACCTAACCTAACCTAACCTAACCTAACCTAACCTAACCTAACCTAACCTAACCTAACCTAACCTAACCTAACCTAACCTAACCTAACCTAACCTAACCTAACCTAACCTAACCTAACCTAACCTAACCTAACCTAACCTAACCTAACCTAACCTAACCTAACCTAACCTAACCTAACCTAACCTAACCTAACCTAACCTAACCTAACCTAACCTAACCTAACCTAACCTAACCTAACCTAACCTAACCTAACCTAACCTAACCTAACCTAACCTAACCTAACCTAACCTAACCTAACCTAACCTAACCTAACCTAACCTAACCTAACCTAACCTAACCTAACCTAACCTAACCTAACCTAACCTAACCTAACCTAACCTAACCTAACCTAACCTAACCTAACCTAACCTAACCTAACCTAACCTAACCTAACCTAACCTAACCTAACCTAACCTAACCTAACCTAACCTAACCTAACCTAACCTAACCTAACCTAACCTAACCTAACCTAACCTAACCTAACCTAACCTAACCTAACCTAACCTAACCTAACCTAACCTAACCTAACCTAACCTAACCTAACCTAACCTAACCTAACCTAACCTAACCTAACCTAACCTAACCTAACCTAACCTAACCTAACCTAACCTAACCTAACCTAACCTAACCTAACCTAACCTAACCTAACCTAACCTAACCTAACCTAACCTAACCTAACCTAACCTAACCTAACCTAACCTAACCTAACCTAACCTAACCTAACCTAACCTAACCTAACCTAACCTAACCTAACCTAACCTAACCTAACCTAACCTAACCTAACCTAACCTAACCTAACCTAACCTAACCTAACCTAACCTAACCTAACCTAACCTAACCTAACCTAACCTAACCTAACCTAACCTAACCTAACCTAACCTAACCTAACCTAACCTAACCTAACCTAACCTAACCTAACCTAACCTAACCTAACCTAACCTAACCTAACCTAACCTAACCTAACCTAACCTAACCTAACCTAACCTAACCTAACCTAACCTAACCTAACCTAACCTAACCTAACCTAACCTAACCTAACCTAACCTAACCTAACCTAACCTAACCTAACCTAACCTAACCTAACCTAACCTAACCTAACCTAACCTAACCTAACCTAACCTAACCTAACCTAACCTAACCTAACCTAACCTAACCTAACCTAACCTAACCTAACCTAACCTAACCTAACCTAACCTAACCTAACCTAACCTAACCTAACCTAACCTAACCTAACCTAACCTAACCTAACCTAACCTAACCTAACCTAACCTAACCTAACCTAACCTAACCTAACCTAACCTAACCTAACCTAACCTAACCTAACCTAACCTAACCTAACCTAACCTAACCTAACCTAACCTAACCTAACCTAACCTAACCTAACCTAACCTAACCTAACCTAACCTAACCTAACCTAACCTAACCTAACCTAACCTAACCTAACCTAACCTAACCTAACCTAACCTAACCTAACCTAACCTAACCTAACCTAACCTAACCTAACCTAACCTAACCTAACCTAACCTAACCTAACCTAACCTAACCTAACCTAACCTAACCTAACCTAACCTAACCTAACCTAACCTAACCTAACCTAACCTAACCTAACCTAACCTAACCTAACCTAACCTAACCTAACCTAACCTAACCTAACCTAACCTAACCTAACCTAACCTAACCTAACCTAACCTAACCTAACCTAACCTAACCTAACCTAACCTAACCTAACCTAACCTAACCTAACCTAACCTAACCTAACCTAACCTAACCTAACCTAACCTAACCTAACCTAACCTAACCTAACCTAACCTAACCTAACCTAACCTAACCTAACCTAACCTAACCTAACCTAACCTAACCTAACCTAACCTAACCTAACCTAACCTAACCTAACCTAACCTAACCTAACCTAACCTAACCTAACCTAACCTAACCTAACCTAACCTAACCTAACCTAACCTAACCTAACCTAACCTAACCTAACCTAACCTAACCTAACCTAACCTAACCTAACCTAACCTAACCTAACCTAACCTAACCTAACCTAACCTAACCTAACCTAACCTAACCTAACCTAACCTAACCTAACCTAACCTAACCTAACCTAACCTAACCTAACCTAACCTAACCTAACCTAACCTAACCTAACCTAACCTAACCTAACCTAACCTAACCTAACCTAACCTAACCTAACCTAACCTAACCTAACCTAACCTAACCTAACCTAACCTAACCTAACCTAACCTAACCTAACCTAACCTAACCTAACCTAACCTAACCTAACCTAACCTAACCTAACCTAACCTAACCTAACCTAACCTAACCTAACCTAACCTAACCTAACCTAACCTAACCTAACCTAACCTAACCTAACCTAACCTAACCTAACCTAACCTAACCTAACCTAACCTAACCTAACCTAACCTAACCTAACCTAACCTAACCTAACCTAACCTAACCTAACCTAACCTAACCTAACCTAACCTAACCTAACCTAACCTAACCTAACCTAACCTAACCTAACCTAACCTAACCTAACCTAACCTAACCTAACCTAACCTAACCTAACCTAACCTAACCTAACCTAACCTAACCTAACCTAACCTAACCTAACCTAACCTAACCTAACCTAACCTAACCTAACCTAACCTAACCTAACCTAACCTAACCTAACCTAACCTAACCTAACCTAACCTAACCTAACCTAACCTAACCTAACCTAACCTAACCTAACCTAACCTAACCTAACCTAACCTAACCTAACCTAACCTAACCTAACCTAACCTAACCTAACCTAACCTAACCTAACCTAACCTAACCTAACCTAACCTAACCTAACCTAACCTAACCTAACCTAACCTAACCTAACCTAACCTAACCTAACCTAACCTAACCTAACCTAACCTAACCTAACCTAACCTAACCTAACCTAACCTAACCTAACCTAACCTAACCTAACCTAACCTAACCTAACCTAACCTAACCTAACCTAACCTAACCTAACCTAACCTAACCTAACCTAACCTAACCTAACCTAACCTAACCTAACCTAACCTAACCTAACCTAACCTAACCTAACCTAACCTAACCTAACCTAACCTAACCTAACCTAACCTAACCTAACCTAACCTAACCTAACCTAACCTAACCTAACCTAACCTAACCTAACCTAACCTAACCTAACCTAACCTAACCTAACCTAACCTAACCTAACCTAACCTAACCTAACCTAACCTAACCTAACCTAACCTAACCTAACCTAACCTAACCTAACCTAACCTAACCTAACCTAACCTAACCTAACCTAACCTAACCTAACCTAACCTAACCTAACCTAACCTAACCTAACCTAACCTAACCTAACCTAACCTAACCTAACCTAACCTAACCTAACCTAACCTAACCTAACCTAACCTAACCTAACCTAACCTAACCTAACCTAACCTAACCTAACCTAACCTAACCTAACCTAACCTAACCTAACCTAACCTAACCTAACCTAACCTAACCTAACCTAACCTAACCTAACCTAACCTAACCTAACCTAACCTAACCTAACCTAACCTAACCTAACCTAACCTAACCTAACCTAACCTAACCTAACCTAACCTAACCTAACCTAACCTAACCTAACCTAACCTAACCTAACCTAACCTAACCTAACCTAACCTAACCTAACCTAACCTAACCTAACCTAACCTAACCTAACCTAACCTAACCTAACCTAACCTAACCTAACCTAACCTAACCTAACCTAACCTAACCTAACCTAACCTAACCTAACCTAACCTAACCTAACCTAACCTAACCTAACCTAACCTAACCTAACCTAACCTAACCTAACCTAACCTAACCTAACCTAACCTAACCTAACCTAACCTAACCTAACCTAACCTAACCTAACCTAACCTAACCTAACCTAACCTAACCTAACCTAACCTAACCTAACCTAACCTAACCTAACCTAACCTAACCTAACCTAACCTAACCTAACCTAACCTAACCTAACCTAACCTAACCTAACCTAACCTAACCTAACCTAACCTAACCTAACCTAACCTAACCTAACCTAACCTAACCTAACCTAACCTAACCTAACCTAACCTAACCTAACCTAACCTAACCTAACCTAACCTAACCTAACCTAACCTAACCTAACCTAACCTAACCTAACCTAACCTAACCTAACCTAACCTAACCTAACCTAACCTAACCTAACCTAACCTAACCTAACCTAACCTAACCTAACCTAACCTAACCTAACCTAACCTAACCTAACCTAACCTAACCTAACCTAACCTAACCTAACCTAACCTAACCTAACCTAACCTAACCTAACCTAACCTAACCTAACCTAACCTAACCTAACCTAACCTAACCTAACCTAACCTAACCTAACCTAACCTAACCTAACCTAACCTAACCTAACCTAACCTAACCTAACCTAACCTAACCTAACCTAACCTAACCTAACCTAACCTAACCTAACCTAACCTAACCTAACCTAACCTAACCTAACCTAACCTAACCTAACCTAACCTAACCTAACCTAACCTAACCTAACCTAACCTAACCTAACCTAACCTAACCTAACCTAACCTAACCTAACCTAACCTAACCTAACCTAACCTAACCTAACCTAACCTAACCTAACCTAACCTAACCTAACCTAACCTAACCTAACCTAACCTAACCTAACCTAACCTAACCTAACCTAACCTAACCTAACCTAACCTAACCTAACCTAACCTAACCTAACCTAACCTAACCTAACCTAACCTAACCTAACCTAACCTAACCTAACCTAACCTAACCTAACCTAACCTAACCTAACCTAACCTAACCTAACCTAACCTAACCTAACCTAACCTAACCTAACCTAACCTAACCTAACCTAACCTAACCTAACCTAACCTAACCTAACCTAACCTAACCTAACCTAACCTAACCTAACCTAACCTAACCTAACCTAACCTAACCTAACCTAACCTAACCTAACCTAACCTAACCTAACCTAACCTAACCTAACCTAACCTAACCTAACCTAACCTAACCTAACCTAACCTAACCTAACCTAACCTAACCTAACCTAACCTAACCTAACCTAACCTAACCTAACCTAACCTAACCTAACCTAACCTAACCTAACCTAACCTAACCTAACCTAACCTAACCTAACCTAACCTAACCTAACCTAACCTAACCTAACCTAACCTAACCTAACCTAACCTAACCTAACCTAACCTAACCTAACCTAACCTAACCTAACCTAACCTAACCTAACCTAACCTAACCTAACCTAACCTAACCTAACCTAACCTAACCTAACCTAACCTAACCTAACCTAACCTAACCTAACCTAACCTAACCTAACCTAACCTAACCTAACCTAACCTAACCTAACCTAACCTAACCTAACCTAACCTAACCTAACCTAACCTAACCTAACCTAACCTAACCTAACCTAACCTAACCTAACCTAACCTAACCTAACCTAACCTAACCTAACCTAACCTAACCTAACCTAACCTAACCTAACCTAACCTAACCTAACCTAACCTAACCTAACCTAACCTAACCTAACCTAACCTAACCTAACCTAACCTAACCTAACCTAACCTAACCTAACCTAACCTAACCTAACCTAACCTAACCTAACCTAACCTAACCTAACCTAACCTAACCTAACCTAACCTAACCTAACCTAACCTAACCTAACCTAACCTAACCTAACCTAACCTAACCTAACCTAACCTAACCTAACCTAACCTAACCTAACCTAACCTAACCTAACCTAACCTAACCTAACCTAACCTAACCTAACCTAACCTAACCTAACCTAACCTAACCTAACCTAACCTAACCTAACCTAACCTAACCTAACCTAACCTAACCTAACCTAACCTAACCTAACCTAACCTAACCTAACCTAACCTAACCTAACCTAACCTAACCTAACCTAACCTAACCTAACCTAACCTAACCTAACCACACAGATTAATAGTAGTTTCAGCAAAAATTAGCAAATAGCGTATTTTTCAAAATTTTAATACTTCAAAAATTCATAACAAATCCAAATTTCGGTCTATCGTTTCAGGAATTAGTGTTCTGTGCTCCGGGAGAGCTCCCGCGTCGAGCCCCATCGTTAAAACGCTGAAATTCAGCAAAAATTTTGCCCGCCCACCCACCCCTTAATTGCGAAGCAGAGAGGGGAAAATTTGAACTGTGTAGTGGCCGGGGGTAACAACATAGCAAAATCTGACCTTTTCCACTTGACTCGCTATTTTGTTTCCCACCATATACATAGTATATAGTCAAAATTTCAGCGCATTCGGACCAATATCTTTGAAGATATCCCCCTTTTAGTAAACAGAAAATTCACTAATAACTGACCTTTACGCAGTGCGTTTCAATTTTACTCTAGGAGTACCTAGGGGTGTTCTTACACCCGTGACATATTATTTAATTTATAAATATTAGTTTTAATAATTTAATTTAATTTATCAATTGACATATTAAGCTAAGCTTAATTGGACAATATAATATTATATAATTGTATTTAATTTTATATAAATTCGTAGTAATGGCCGGTATGATGCGCACGCCCGCAAAAAAGGCCATTGCTGGAATCAATGTTGGTTCCCCTGATTCCCCTGATTCCCCGGGAAAGACAGAGGAGGCAGGTCCCTCCCAGCTCCCCTCCCAGCTCAACAGGACGCATAGTATTAGGAGCCCCGCAAGGGTCGGTATCGCCGCGGTTGCCACCGAGGACCGCTCAACCGCGAAGTCCGGGCCCACCACCGAAGCGGAGCCCGCGCAGGGGGACGGCGAGACTAGCCTTACCCTAGTCCACAGCCAAACCCCAAGCGTGCGGCGAAGCATAGGTGAATGGGAAACCGTGAAGGCGAAGAGCAAGCCGCGGACGTATGCAGCGCCGGGGACCGCCGCCGCCACCTCTGGTACAAAACAGGGGACGGTGGCGTCCTCGCGCGAGCATGTCCGCGCGCGAAAGCCCTCGGTGGAGACCGCGGCGAGCCCACCAAAACAGCTCAGCCGTGTGGCGGAGGCCAGAGCCTGCCTCAACAAAGCAAAACTGCACCTTTCAAATTCGCGCAACATCAGCACCGTGATTAAAACCGAGGTGACGCAGGCTCTGGACCGCCTCTACGACTTAGTGAAAGAAGCGGAAAAGGGGAAGGATAAGACCGTGGACCAGGGGAGGCAGGAAGAGCCAACAAGAAAAGCAGAAGAGGAAGGGAAAAAGGACGAAAAGGAACTCGAAAGCCTTATAGCAAAACACATGGTCTTGCTAAGGGAAAACGGAGAAAAAATGCGAGTTTTAAAAGAAACCCTTGACAAGGCGCATGCAGCAGGACACGTCAGACCGCAAAAGGAGGGCATCGAGAAGCTTTTGGGCGAAGTACGAGAACTGCGCCAGGCTACCGCGGAGACGGGCAGAAGAGTTTCTTCACTGCAGGACGCAGTGCCGTCCTACGCGGACGTCCTGGCCAGACCTATCGGCATGACCACATCATTAAGACCCAGCCCAAAGCACTCAATAATAGTGTCCTCAGAGGTTGAAAAGGACACTAGTGAGGAAGTCCTGGGAAAAGTTCGAGAGGCTCTCGAAGCTAAAACAAACGGCCTGCAAGTGACGAGGATCCAGAAGATCAAAAACCAGAAAATCGTCCTGAGCTGCGCAAGCAAGGAAGAACTGAGGAAGGTGACGGATAAGATCACGGCGAAGAACAAAAGCCTCACAGTGGAGATGGCCAAAAACAAAGATCCGTTGGTCATTATAAAAAACCTCCTCAGTTTTAACAAGGATGAAGAGATAGTGGCGTCCCTTAGATCCCAGAACTCAGGGCTGCTGGGAGATATAGCAGACGAAGAGTTTAGGGCGGCAGTGAGGTACAGACGCAAGGCCAGAAACCCGCATGAAAATCATGTGGTGCTTCAGGTGTCGCCCAAAATCTGGCAAAAACTTACTGCGGCCAAGCGCGTGCATATCGACCTGCAATATGCGGTAGTCCTAGACCAATCTCCACTGGTCCAGTGCACGAGGTGCTTGGGATACGGGCACGGTCGCAGGCTGTGCAAGGAACCAGCGGACTTGTGCAGCTATTGCGCCGGCCCGCATCTCCGAGCGAGCTGCCCGGCATATTTGACCGGTGAGACTCCGACCTGCCGCAATTGCAGGGCAGCGAACTGCAATGAAACTGGCCACAACGCCTTTGATGGGGAGTGCCCCGTGCGCAAACGCTGGGACGCTATAGCAAGATCAAGCGTAGCGTATTGCTAACGACACGGGCACCCCTATCACCACGGAGGATGCGACACCTGAAACTACACGTGTTAAAAACTATAAAGCGTTTCAGGCAAATCTGCAGCGGAAAAGGCTCGCAACGCAAGAACTCTTTCTGGAAGCCCAAAAAAGAGGGGTCAGTTTTGCGCTGGTCCAGGAGCCCTACGTTGGGTCGACGGGGGAGCTCAAGCGGTATAGTGGTACTCGGATTGTGCAAAAGGAGACGAACAGAACCAAACCAGTCAAGGCCGCCATTGTTGTATTTGACGAGGAAATTGAAATCCTGAGTAACCAAACCAGGATATCGGAAAATGCAGCAGTGGCGACATTAAAAACAGACAAGTGGACAGTTACAGTCGTCTCTGTTTACTTTGAGGGCAGTCTACCGCTTGAGCCATACCTGGATGGACTAAAGGCACTACTGGATCCGGTGCGAACTGGCAAACTCTTAATCGGAGGGGACATTAACGCGTGGAGCACGTGGTGGGGCAGCGTAGCTGAAAACGATAGAGGCGAACTCTACAGAGGCTTCCTAGACGAGATGGATATGTGCATTCTGAATCAGGGGACCGACCCCACGTTCGACACGATCCGTGGAGAACATCTCTTCACGAGTTGTGTCGACGTGACTGTCTGCTCGCCCAATATGTTACGACACGTCACAGACTGGCGAGTAGACAAGTCGGTCACCTGTTCGGATCACAATGCCATCACATTCTCCTTAAGTCTAGAGAAGCCTCAGGAAGAGAGGAAGCCAAAGTCCACCCGTGTTTACAATACCCGGAAGGCCGACTGGGGTCGGTTCACCGAAGAACTTAGGAACGAGCTGGAAGGAAATGGTATTACTGCAGAAAACATCTCTAGAATACAAACTTCGAAACAACTAGAAGAAAACATCGACATATACATAAAATGTATTCACAAAGCCTGCAGTAATACTATCCCACTAATTAAATCCAAAAATAAAAAAGAGTTCTTACCTTGGTGGACTGACGAACTGGAACGCCTGAAGGGTATTGTAAACACGAAGAGACGGAGAATCAGATGTGCAGCTCCCCGAAGACGTAAACACGTGGTAGATGATTACCTGAAAGAGAAAGAGAACTATGAGTACCAGGCCAGCAAAGCTCAAACAGAGAGCTGGAAGAACTTCTGTACCAAGCAAGAAAAAGAGAGCATGTGGGACAGTGTATACAGGGTGATCAGAAGCAAGACAGAGAGACGAGAAGACCAACTCTTGGAGGAAAATGGAACCGTTTTAAGTCCGGAGGAGTCAGTTGAGTTGCTAGCCAAAACATTTTACCCAGACGATAATAAATCCGAGGATAGTGATATCCACGAATCTATTAGAAGGAAAGCGGGAACGCTATGCAACTCAACACCAGACGACACCGACGACCCACCGTTCACTGCGGCTGAACTTAAACGGACTATAAACGGTTTCAACCCCAAGAAGGCTCCAGGACCCGATGGATTCACTGCGGATATTTGCTTCAGAGCAATATTCGCAGGGAAAGAAGTCTTCCTGGAGATCCTCAACAAGTGCCTGTCCCTGTCTTGCTTCCCATCGCCTTGGAAGGAGGCAGCCGTTGTGGTGCTCCGAAAGCCCGGAAGGACCGATTACAGTAAAGCAAAATCATACCGACCGATTGGCCTTTTGTCGGTCCTGGGGAAAGTCCTTGAAAAAATGGTAGTAAGGAGGATCAGATGGCACTTACTACCAAAGACTAACCCCAGGCAGTACGGCTTTGTGCCGCAGAGAAGTACGGAGGACGCGCTGTATGATCTCATGCAGCAAGTCCAAACCAACCTGCGGCACAGGGAAATGACTGTAATTGTGTCCTTGGATATCGAAGGCGCTTTCGATAGTGCGTGGTGGCCCGCCATAAAATGCCAGCTGATTAACCTAAAGTGCCCCCTCAATCTGCGATGCCTCGTAAACAGCTACCTTGAGGGCAGGAGGGTGGTAGTTAATTACGCTGGCAAATCCTATGGCAAAACCACCAACAAGGGCTGCATCCAAGGATCAATAGGAGGACCCACCTTCTGGAATGTGCTGCTGGATCCGCTCCTCGACGACCTCGTTGGAAAAGGCGTATATACGCAGGCGTTCGCAGATGATGTGGTTTTGATGTTCTCCGGACACTCGGCTCTTAAAATACAAGAAAAAGTCAATCTGACCCTCGCGTATGTGCATGAGTGGGGGGTCAGGAACAAGCTTAGATTCGCGGCCCATAAAACCCAAGCAATGGTGGTCACGAGAAAGCTTGTTTTTGACACTCCGATCATGCACATGGGCGGAGTTGACATTCCCGTCGTCGACGAAATAAAGCTGCTGGGCCTTACGATAGACAAAAAACTCACCTTCAACACACACGTGTCAAATGTCTGTCGTAAGGCCGCAAACATCTATAAGCAGCTCGCAAGGACGGCGAGAATAGAATGGGGGCTGAACCCGGGGATCATCAAAACCATATATATATCTGTGATAGAGCCCATAATTATGTACGCCTCGAGTGCATGGGCTCCAGCAGCACAAAAGATCATGGTACAGAAGCAGCTAAATACCATCCAGCGCGGATTTGCGCAGAAAATCTGCAAAGCGTATCGGACGGTGTCTCTCAACGCAGCACTCGTACTAGCTGGGCTGCTGCCCTTGGATCTTCGGATTCAAGAGGCGGCCCAGCTGTACGAAGCGAAGAGAGGCATACCGACGACGCTGGACTATAGTAAGCGGCAGATAGAGAAACGCGTCAGCTACCTCGAGGCTCAACACCCGGCCAAAGAGGAGGACGTCGACTTCGACTGCCTTAACGATATGCTGCCCGAAACCGTTGAAGACCATAAACTCCCGGAAACCCAAATTTATACAGATGGTAGTAAATTGGAGGGGAAGGTAGGGGCAGCATATACGTACTGGAAAAATGGCGTCGAAAAGAAGACGAAGAAAATGAAGCTGGAGTCGTTCTGCACAGTTTTCCAAGCCGAGCTCTACGCACTCTATCAGGCAACAGAGCTCCTGCTGAAAGAGAAGCAAGGTGAGGTGGCTGTGCTGAGCGACTCCAGATCTGCTCTCCAAATCGTGCAAAACCCAGACACCTTTCACCCCTTGGCCTTCGCAATAAGACGCAATATTGCTAGTCTCAAGGAAAAGGGGTGCGACATAAGGCTGTTCTGGGTCAAAGCACATGTCGGTGTACCTGGCAATGAAAGGGCTGATGAGCTAGCCAAACAGGCGGCTCTTCACACGAAAACCTCCGCGCATTACGATAGGTGCCCCATATCGTACGCCAAAAGCGAAATAAGGAGGCAAACGGTGGAAATATGGAGTCAGAGGTACGCAGAGGGTCAAACAGCTGAGGCCACAAAATTATTTCTTCCGGACGTCTCACAGGCGATCCGGATAATTCAAAAATTCGTACTCACCCCGCTGTTGACGCAAGTGATGACTGGGCATGGGGGGTTCTCCGCGTACTTGAATCGCTTCAAGTGCAAGGACAACCCCTCATGTATCTGTGACAATAATAAAAAGGAAACGATACAACATCTGCTACTGGAATGCCCCAAGTATGACGCGGACAGGTACGACCTGGAATCAGCTACCAACATAAAGTTGACCGCAGCCTCAATATCTGAATTGATGGCCGGGAAAGAATCCAGGCCGTACCTGTTGGCATTCTGCACAAAGGTAGCAGATGACGTAGTGCGTAGGAATAAAACAAGGTGACACTGAGTGTCAACTTGTCGTATTCGAAATATAAAAACAAACCTAATAAAAATATGCACACCCTGGTTCTTAAGAACCACGCGAATGTGCATATATATAAAACAAGGAGCATATAAAATACAAAATCACAGGATACACTTTTAAAAAACAGTCACTCGCTATAGCAAAAGTATTATGTGTGAAGAATGTGTAGTGTGTGTAGTGAAGTGTAGTGAAGTGTAGTGAAGTGTGAGTGAGTGTAAAAGATTAGAATACAAATTATAATAAAATTAACATGAATACATGGGTATTAAATTTTTATTATTAGACCAACCTTGACAAAAAACGCAATTACAAGAACATTAAAATTCAAATCATTACCCAAATAAACCTAAACAATGTCTAAAATTGAGTGTGTATGAAGTGTATGTGTAGTGTGTGTGTAGTATGTGTGAAGTGTTTGTAAAATCTTAAGTGTACTAAAGTACAATCATAACGAAAATACATATGTATTAACCTTTTATTTTATAAAATTAACATTGACAATTACATCAGTAAAACAAATTAAATTCAATTTAATAAAAATATATAAACCTAATTAATGTCTCCGACCACGTCGGAGGAAATATAAGAAATAGGGAGGGGGTTTTAGTCGGTAGGTCGCCGGCGAAAGCCGGCGGAGTCCGACATAACCGAAGGGCCCGTGCCCGGAGGTATCCATGAGGATTTCCCCCTCCCTACGCCGGTAAAAAAAAAAAAAAAAAAAAAAAACCTAACCTAACCTAACCTAACCTAACCTAACCTAACCTAACCTAACCTAACCTAACCTAACCTAACCTAACCTAACCTAACCTAACCTAACCTAACCTAACCTAACCTAACCTAACCTAACCTAACCTAACCTAACCTAACCTAACCTAACCTAACCTAACCTAACCTAACCTAACCTAACCTAACCTAACCTAACCTAACCTAACCTAACCTAACCTAACCTAACCTAACCTAACCTAACCTAACCTAACCTAACCTAACCTAACCTAACCTAACCTAACCTAACCTAACCTAACCTAACCTAACCTAACCTAACCTAACCTAACCTAACCTAACCTAACCTAACCTAACCTAACCTAACCTAACCTAACCTAACCTAACCTAACCTAACCTAACCTAACCTAACCTAACCTAACCTAACCTAACCTAACCTAACCTAACCTAACCTAACCTAACCTAACCTAACCTAACCTAACCTAACCTAACCTAACCTAACCTAACCTAACCTAACCTAACCTAACCTAACCTAACCTAACCTAACCTAACCTAACCTAACCTAACCTAACCTAACCTAACCTAACCTAACCTAACCTAACCTAACCTAACCTAACCTAACCTAACCTAACCTAACCTAACCTAACCTAACCTAACCTAACCTAACCTAACCTAACCTAACCTAACCTAACCTAACCTAACCTAACCTAACCTAACCTAACCTAACCTAACCTAACCTAACCTAACCTAACCTAACCTAACCTAACCTAACCTAACCTAACCTAACCTAACCTAACCTAACCTAACCTAACCTAACCTAACCTAACCTAACCTAACCTAACCTAACCTAACCTAACCTAACCTAACCTAACCTAACCTAACCTAACCTAACCTAACCTAACCTAACCTAACCTAACCTAACCTAACCTAACCTAACCTAACCTAACCTAACCTAACCTAACCTAACCTAACCTAACCTAACCTAACCTAACCTAACCTAACCTAACCTAACCTAACCTAACCTAACCTAACCTAACCTAACCTAACCTAACCTAACCTAACCTAACCTAACCTAACCTAACCTAACCTAACCTAACCTAACCTAACCTAACCTAACCTAACCTAACCTAACCTAACCTAACCTAACCTAACCTAACCTAACCTAACCTAACCTAACCTAACCTAACCTAACCTAACCTAACCTAACCTAACCTAACCTAACCTAACCTAACCTAACCTAACCTAACCTAACCTAACCTAACCTAACCTAACCTAACCTAACCTAACCTAACCTAACCTAACCTAACCTAACCTAACCTAACCTAACCTAACCTAACCTAACCTAACCTAACCTAACCTAACCTAACCTAACCTAACCTAACCTAACCTAACCTAACCTAACCTAACCTAACCTAACCTAACCTAACCTAACCTAACCTAACCTAACCTAACCTAACCTAACCTAACCTAACCTAACCTAACCTAACCTAACCTAACCTAACCTAACCTAACCTAACCTAACCTAACCTAACCTAACCTAACCTAACCTAACCTAACCTAACCTAACCTAACCTAACCTAACCTAACCTAACCTAACCTAACCTAACCTAACCTAACCTAACCTAACCTAACCTAACCTAACCTAACCTAACCTAACCTAACCTAACCTAACCTAACCTAACCTAACCTAACCTAACCTAACCTAACCTAACCTAACCTAACCTAACCTAACCTAACCTAACCTAACCTAACCTAACCTAACCTAACCTAACCTAACCTAACCTAACCTAACCTAACCTAACCTAACCTAACCTAACCTAACCTAACCTAACCTAACCTAACCTAACCTAACCTAACCTAACCTAACCTAACCTAACCTAACCTAACCTAACCTAACCTAACCTAACCTAACCTAACCTAACCTAACCTAACCTAACCTAACCTAACCTAACCTAACCTAACCTAACCTAACCTAACCTAACCTAACCTAACCTAACCTAACCTAACCTAACCTAACCTAACCTAACCTAACCTAACCTAACCTAACCTAACCTAACCTAACCTAACCTAACCTAACCTAACCTAACCTAACCTAACCTAACCTAACCTAACCTAACCTAACCTAACCTAACCTAACCTAACCTAACCTAACCTAACCTAACCTAACCTAACCTAACCTAACCTAACCTAACCTAACCTAACCTAACCTAACCTAACCTAACCTAACCTAACCTAACCTAACCTAACCTAACCTAACCTAACCTAACCTAACCTAACCTAACCTAACCTAACCTAACCTAACCTAACCTAACCTAACCTAACCTAACCTAACCTAACCTAACCTAACCTAACCTAACCTAACCTAACCTAACCTAACCTAACCTAACCTAACCTAACCTAACCTAACCTAACCTAACCTAACCTAACCTAACCTAACCTAACCTAACCTAACCTAACCTAACCTAACCTAACCTAACCTAACCTAACCTAACCTAACCTAACCTAACCTAACCTAACCTAACCTAACCTAACCTAACCTAACCTAACCTAACCTAACCTAACCTAACCTAACCTAACCTAACCTAACCTAACCTAACCTAACCTAACCTAACCTAACCTAACCTAACCTAACCTAACCTAACCTAACCTAACCTAACCTAACCTAACCTAACCTAACCTAACCTAACCTAACCTAACCTAACCTAACCTAACCTAACCTAACCTAACCTAACCTAACCTAACCTAACCTAACCTAACCTAACCTAACCTAACCTAACCTAACCTAACCTAACCTAACCTAACCTAACCTAACCTAACCTAACCTAACCTAACCTAACCTAACCTAACCTAACCTAACCTAACCTAACCTAACCTAACCTAACCTAACCTAACCTAACCTAACCTAACCTAACCTAACCTAACCTAACCTAACCTAACCTAACCTAACCTAACCTAACCTAACCTAACCTAACCTAACCTAACCTAACCTAACCTAACCTAACCTAACCTAACCTAACCTAACCTAACCTAACCTAACCTAACCTAACCTAACCTAACCTAACCTAACCTAACCTAACCTAACCTAACCTAACCTAACCTAACCTAACCTAACCTAACCTAACCTAACCTAACCTAACCTAACCTAACCTAACCTAACCTAACCTAACCTAACCTAACCTAACCTAACCTAACCTAACCTAACCTAACCTAACCTAACCTAACCTAACCTAACCTAACCTAACCTAACCTAACCTAACCTAACCTAACCTAACCTAACCTAACCTAACCTAACCTAACCTAACCTAACCTAACCTAACCTAACCTAACCTAACCTAACCTAACCTAACCTAACCTAACCTAACCTAACCTAACCTAACCTAACCTAACCTAACCTAACCTAACCTAACCTAACCTAACCTAACCTAACCTAACCTAACCTAACCTAACCTAACCTAACCTAACCTAACCTAACCTAACCTAACCTAACCTAACCTAACCTAACCTAACCTAACCTAACCTAACCTAACCTAACCTAACCTAACCTAACCTAACCTAACCTAACCTAACCTAACCTAACCTAACCTAACCTAACCTAACCTAACCTAACCTAACCTAACCTAACCTAACCTAACCTAACCTAACCTAACCTAACCTAACCTAACCTAACCTAACCTAACCTAACCTAACCTAACCTAACCTAACCTAACCTAACCTAACCTAACCTAACCTAACCTAACCTAACCTAACCTAACCTAACCTAACCTAACCTAACCTAACCTAACCTAACCTAACCTAACCTAACCTAACCTAACCTAACCTAACCTAACCTAACCTAACCTAACCTAACCTAACCTAACCTAACCTAACCTAACCTAACCTAACCTAACCTAACCTAACCTAACCTAACCTAACCTAACCTAACCTAACCTAACCTAACCTAACCTAACCTAACCTAACCTAACCTAACCTAACCTAACCTAACCTAACCTAACCTAACCTAACCTAACCTAACCTAACCTAACCTAACCTAACCTAACCTAACCTAACCTAACCTAACCTAACCTAACCTAACCTAACCTAACCTAACCTAACCTAACCTAACCTAACCTAACCTAACCTAACCTAACCTAACCTAACCTAACCTAACCTAACCTAACCTAACCTAACCTAACCTAACCTAACCTAACCTAACCTAACCTAACCTAACCTAACCTAACCTAACCTAACCTAACCTAACCTAACCTAACCTAACCTAACCTAACCTAACCTAACCTAACCTAACCTAACCTAACCTAACCTAACCTAACCTAACCTAACCTAACCTAACCTAACCTAACCTAACCTAACCTAACCTAACCTAACCTAACCTAACCTAACCTAACCTAACCTAACCTAACCTAACCTAACCTAACCTAACCTAACCTAACCTAACCTAACCTAACCTAACCTAACCTAACCTAACCTAACCTAACCTAACCTAACCTAACCTAACCTAACCTAACCTAACCTAACCTAACCTAACCTAACCTAACCTAACCTAACCTAACCTAACCTAACCTAACCTAACCTAACCTAACCTAACCTAACCTAACCTAACCTAACCTAACCTAACCTAACCTAACCTAACCTAACCTAACCTAACCTAACCTAACCTAACCTAACCTAACCTAACCTAACCTAACCTAACCTAACCTAACCTAACCTAACCTAACCTAACCTAACCTAACCTAACCTAACCTAACCTAACCTAACCTAACCTAACCTAACCTAACCTAACCTAACCTAACCTAACCTAACCTAACCTAACCTAACCTAACCTAACCTAACCTAACCTAACCTAACCTAACCTAACCTAACCTAACCTAACCTAACCTAACCTAACCTAACCTAACCTAACCTAACCTAACCTAACCTAACCTAACCTAACCTAACCTAACCTAACCTAACCTAACCTAACCTAACCTAACCTAACCTAACCTAACCTAACCTAACCTAACCTAACCTAACCTAACCTAACCTAACCTAACCTAACCTAACCTAACCTAACCTAACCTAACCTAACCTAACCTAACCTAACCTAACCTAACCTAACCTAACCTAACCTAACCTAACCTAACCTAACCTAACCTAACCTAACCTAACCTAACCTAACCTAACCTAACCTAACCTAACCTAACCTAACCTAACCTAACCTAACCTAACCTAACCTAACCTAACCTAACCTAACCTAACCTAACCTAACCTAACCTAACCTAACCTAACCTAACCTAACCTAACCTAACCTAACCTAACCTAACCTAACCTAACCTAACCTAACCTAACCTAACCTAACCTAACCTAACCTAACCTAACCTAACCTAACCTAACCTAACCTAACCTAACCTAACCTAACCTAACCTAACCTAACCTAACCTAACCTAACCTAACCTAACCTAACCTAACCTAACCTAACCTAACCTAACCTAACCTAACCTAACCTAACCTAACCTAACCTAACCTAACCTAACCTAACCTAACCTAACCTAACCTAACCTAACCTAACCTAACCTAACCTAACCTAACCTAACCTAACCTAACCTAACCTAACCTAACCTAACCTAACCTAACCTAACCTAACCTAACCTAACCTAACCTAACCTAACCTAACCTAACCTAACCTAACCTAACCTAACCTAACCTAACCTAACCTAACCTAACCTAACCTAACCTAACCTAACCTAACCTAACCTAACCTAACCTAACCTAACCTAACCTAACCTAACCTAACCTAACCTAACCTAACCTAACCTAACCTAACCTAACCTAACCTAACCTAACCTAACCTAACCTAACCTAACCTAACCTAACCTAACCTAACCTAACCTAACCTAACCTAACCTAACCTAACCTAACCTAACCTAACCTAACCTAACCTAACCTAACCTAACCTAACCTAACCTAACCTAACCTAACCTAACCTAACCTAACCTAACCTAACCTAACCTAACCTAACCTAACCTAACCTAACCTAACCTAACCTAACCTAACCTAACCTAACCTAACCTAACCTAACCTAACCTAACCTAACCTAACCTAACCTAACCTAACCTAACCTAACCTAACCTAACCTAACCTAACCTAACCTAACCTAACCTAACCTAACCTAACCTAACCTAACCTAACCTAACCTAACCTAACCTAACCTAACCTAACCTAACCTAACCTAACCTAACCTAACCTAACCTAACCTAACCTAACCTAACCTAACCTAACCTAACCTAACCTAACCTAACCTAACCTAACCTAACCTAACCTAACCTAACCTAACCTAACCTAACCTAACCTAACCTAACCTAACCTAACCTAACCTAACCTAACCTAACCTAACCTAACCTAACCTAACCTAACCTAACCTAACCTAACCTAACCTAACCTAACCTAACCTAACCTAACCTAACCTAACCTAACCTAACCTAACCTAACCTAACCTAACCTAACCTAACCTAACCTAACCTAACCTAACCTAACCTAACCTAACCTAACCTAACCTAACCTAACCTAACCTAACCTAACCTAACCTAACCTAACCTAACCTAACCTAACCTAACCTAACCTAACCTAACCTAACCTAACGGAGCAGCTGGAGGTCTTCAAGATTAAGAGGGGCGGAGAGCTGCCACATCTGCCAGGCAGACCGCTTCAGAAGCGTATTAGCCCGTTTAGCCTTCCGCACCCGGCTTGTAGGCGACGAATTCCGTATGGTACCATCGAAACGGAGGCAGAGGTTGACGGTATACGGAACTCGTATTCGTTAATCTTCACAGACGGTAGCAAACTGGAGGGCAGGGTTGGTGGAGCGGTTTCGGTTTGGGAGAGGGGCGCGGAGGTACGGAAGTCACACTTCAGACTTGAGGACTGCTGCAGCGTGTTCCAGGCGGAGCTCTACGCGATCTTGAGAGCACTCGAAATGACTTCCAGATCTCGTTACAAAAGTGCTAATATCATCAGTGACTCCAGATCAGCACTGGACGCTATCTCCAATCCGGAATCGCTTCATCCACTGGTGCATCGCGTGCGCTGTTTGATGCGTGAAGTCGAGGCGGAGGGGGGGGTCGTCGAGTTTTACTGGGTCCGGGCGCATGTTGGCATTGCGGGAAATGAGAGGGCGGACGAGCTCGCCAAGTACGCTGCGCTGAACAACCGACAGGCGGCTGTGTATGACGCTTTCCCCCTGTCCTTTGCCAAGCACCTAACCAGGGGCTCCACCCTGGCTGCATGGCAGAGGCGTTACGAGACTGCGGGAGCTGGAGCCGTCACAAGGATGTTCCTACCAGATGTCAGGCGAGCCTACAAGATACTTTCCAGCTTGAGGATGACGAACCTCAGGGCGCAGCTACTTACTGGTCACGGGGGCTTCAAATCATATCTTCACCGATTCAAGTTGGCTGCGACACCTTTTTGTGTTTGTGATGGCCTTGCAGAGGAAAACGTGCCACACATCCTCTTTGACTGCCCGAGGTTCGCTGTCCTCAGGTTTGAGTGCGAGACTAAGATAGGGCTCACCTTGCGTGTGGGTGAACTGTCCAATTTGTTTAATGATGACAACTGCCGTATGGTGTTTTTGGAGTTCGCCGAAGTGGTCGTCCGTAAGGCGGCTCGGGCTAATGGGTCGACAGTACAATAACATTAATTGGTAACCCGCTTTAACTCACAGCCAACAATAAATGTCCGAATAATAATTGAGCAAGCTTATAATATCATTGCCAGTAGTAAAAATTTCTATTTCTATTAATTGATTGTTTTTATTTAAGTAATTGCATGTGTATAATATTATGTTTGCAAATTAGTATTTTTAATTGATTTACTCAGTTTATTCCCATTACTCAAGTTGGTCTTGGGATGGTTATTAATCGAGTTATTGCCAGTGGTAAATCTCGATAAGTTGTTTGTGCTGATTATGCTACGATTAATAATGAGCGTTTAAATGCGCGCTATATTTTGCGTGGCGCGCTGTTCTTAGTT
>CATOCS010000007.1:27500-49060 GCA_951640565.1 Petrophora chlorosata
CCTAACCTAACCTAACCTAACCTAACCTAACCTAACCTAACCTAACCTAACCTAACCTAACCTAACCTAACCTAACCTAACCTAACCTAACCTAACCTAACCTAACCTAACCTAACCTAACCTAACCTAACCTAACCTAACCTAACCTAACCTAACCTAACCTAACCTAACCTAACCTAACCTAACCTAACCTAACCTAACCTAACCTAACCTAACCTAACCTAACCTAACCTAACCTAACCTAACCTAACCTAACCTAACCTAACCTAACCTAACCTAACCTAACCTAACCTAACCTAACCTAACCTAACCTAACCTAACCTAACCTAACCTAACCTAACCTAACCTAACCTAACCTAACCTAACCTAACCTAACCTAACCTAACCTAACCTAACCTAACCTAACCTAACCTAACCTAACCTAACCTAACCTAACCTAACCTAACCTAACCTAACCTAACCTAACCTAACCTAACCTAACCTAACCTAACCTAACCTAACCTAACCTAACCTAACCTAACCTAACCTAACCTAACCTAACCTAACCTAACCTAACCTAACCTAACCTAACCTAACCTAACCTAACCTAACCTAACCTAACCTAACCTAACCTAACCTAACCTAACCTAACCTAACCTAACCTAACCTAACCTAACCTAACCTAACCTAACCTAACCTAACCTAACCTAACCTAACCTAACCTAACCTAACCTAACCTAACCTAACCTAACCTAACCTAACCTAACCTAACCTAACCTAACCTAACCTAACCTAACCTAACCTAACCTAACCTAACCTAACCTAACCTAACCTAACCTAACCTAACCTAACCTAACCTAACCTAACCTAACCTAACCTAACCTAACCTAACCTAACCTAACCTAACCTAACCTAACCTAACCTAACCTAACCTAACCTAACCTAACCTAACCTAACCTAACCTAACCTAACCTAACCTAACCTAACCTAACCTAACCTAACCTAACCTAACCTAACCTAACCTAACCTAACCTAACCTAACCTAACCTAACCTAACCTAACCTAACCTAACCTAACCTAACCTAACCTAACCTAACCTAACCTAACCTAACCTAACCTAACCTAACCTAACCTAACCTAACCTAACCTAACCTAACCTAACCTAACCTAACCTAACCTAACCTAACCTAACCTAACCTAACCTAACCTAACCTAACCTAACCTAACCTAACCTAACCTAACCTAACCTAACCTAACCTAACCTAACCTAACCTAACCTAACCTAACCTAACCTAACCTAACCTAACCTAACCTAACCTAACCTAACCTAACCTAACCTAACCTAACCTAACCTAACCTAACCTAACCTAACCTAACCTAACCTAACCTAACCTAACCTAACCTAACCTAACCTAACCTAACCTAACCTAACCTAACCTAACCTAACCTAACCTAACCTAACCTAACCTAACCTAACCTAACCTAACCTAACCTAACCTAACCTAACCTAACCTAACCTAACCTAACCTAACCTAACCTAACCTAACCTAACCTAACCTAACCTAACCTAACCTAACCTAACCTAACCTAACCTAACCTAACCTAACCTAACCTAACCTAACCTAACCTAACCTAACCTAACCTAACCTAACCTAACCTAACCTAACCTAACCTAACCTAACCTAACCTAACCTAACCTAACCTAACCTAACCTAACCTAACCTAACCTAACCTAACCTAACCTAACCTAACCTAACCTAACCTAACCTAACCTAACCTAACCTAACCTAACCTAACCTAACCTAACCTAACCTAACCTAACCTAACCTAACCTAACCTAACCTAACCTAACCTAACCTAACCTAACCTAACCTAACCTAACCTAACCTAACCTAACCTAACCTAACCTAACCTAACCTAACCTAACCTAACCTAACCTAACCTAACCTAACCTAACCTAACCTAACCTAACCTAACCTAACCTAACCTAACCTAACCTAACCTAACCTAACCTAACCTAACCTAACCTAACCTAACCTAACCTAACCTAACCTAACCTAACCTAACCTAACCTAACCTAACCTAACCTAACCTAACCTAACCTAACCTAACCTAACCTAACCTAACCTAACCTAACCTAACCTAACCTAACCTAACCTAACCTAACCTAACCTAACCTAACCTAACCTAACCTAACCTAACCTAACCTAACCTAACCTAACCTAACCTAACCTAACCTAACCTAACCTAACCTAACCTAACCTAACCTAACCTAACCTAACCTAACCTAACCTAACCTAACCTAACCTAACCTAACCTAACCTAACCTAACCTAACCTAACCTAACCTAACCTAACCTAACCTAACCTAACCTAACCTAACCTAACCTAACCTAACCTAACCTAACCTAACCTAACCTAACCTAACCTAACCTAACCTAACCTAACCTAACCTAACCTAACCTAACCTAACCTAACCTAACCTAACCTAACCTAACCTAACCTAACCTAACCTAACCTAACCTAACCTAACCTAACCTAACCTAACCTAACCTAACCTAACCTAACCTAACCTAACCTAACCTAACCTAACCTAACCTAACCTAACCTAACCTAACCTAACCTAACCTAACCTAACCTAACCTAACCTAACCTAACCTAACCTAACCTAACCTAACCTAACCTAACCTAACCTAACCTAACCTAACCTAACCTAACCTAACCTAACCTAACCTAACCTAACCTAACCTAACCTAACCTAACCTAACCTAACCTAACCTAACCTAACCTAACCTAACCTAACCTAACCTAACCTAACCTAACCTAACCTAACCTAACCTAACCTAACCTAACCTAACCTAACCTAACCTAACCTAACCTAACCTAACCTAACCTAACCTAACCTAACCTAACCTAACCTAACCTAACCTAACCTAACCTAACCTAACCTAACCTAACCTAACCTAACCTAACCTAACCTAACCTAACCTAACCTAACCTAACCTAACCTAACCTAACCTAACCTAACCTAACCTAACCTAACCTAACCTAACCTAACCTAACCTAACCTAACCTAACCTAACCTAACCTAACCTAACCTAACCTAACCTAACCTAACCTAACCTAACCTAACCTAACCTAACCTAACCTAACCTAACCTAACCTAACCTAACCTAACCTAACCTAACCTAACCTAACCTAACCTAACCTAACCTAACCTAACCTAACCTAACCTAACCTAACCTAACCTAACCTAACCTAACCTAACCTAACCTAACCTAACCTAACCTAACCTAACCTAACCTAACCTAACCTAACCTAACCTAACCTAACCTAACCTAACCTAACCTAACCTAACCTAACCTAACCTAACCTAACCTAACCTAACCTAACCTAACCTAACCTAACCTAACCTAACCTAACCTAACCTAACCTAACCTAACCTAACCTAACCTAACCTAACCTAACCTAACCTAACCTAACCTAACCTAACCTAACCTAACCTAACCTAACCTAACCTAACCTAACCTAACCTAACCTAACCTAACCTAACCTAACCTAACCTAACCTAACCTAACCTAACCTAACCTAACCTAACCTAACCTAACCTAACCTAACCTAACCTAACCTAACCTAACCTAACCTAACCTAACCTAACCTAACCTAACCTAACCTAACCTAACCTAACCTAACCTAACCTAACCTAACCTAACCTAACCTAACCTAACCTAACCTAACCTAACCTAACCTAACCTAACCTAACCTAACCTAACCTAACCTAACCTAACCTAACCTAACCTAACCTAACCTAACCTAACCTAACCTAACCTAACCTAACCTAACCTAACCTAACCTAACCTAACCTAACCTAACCTAACCTAACCTAACCTAACCTAACCTAACCTAACCTAACCTAACCTAACCTAACCTAACCTAACCTAACCTAACCTAACCTAACCTAACCTAACCTAACCTAACCTAACCTAACCTAACCTAACCTAACCTAACCTAACCTAACCTAACCTAACCTAACCTAACCTAACCTAACCTAACCTAACCTAACCTAACCTAACCTAACCTAACCTAACCTAACCTAACCTAACCTAACCTAACCTAACCTAACCTAACCTAACCTAACCTAACCTAACCTAACCTAACCTAACCTAACCTAACCTAACCTAACCTAACCTAACCTAACCTAACCTAACCTAACCTAACCTAACCTAACCTAACCTAACCTAACCTAACCTAACCTAACCTAACCTAACCTAACCTAACCTAACCTAACCTAACCTAACCTAACCTAACCTAACCTAACCTAACCTAACCTAACCTAACCTAACCTAACCTAACCTAACCTAACCTAACCTAACCTAACCTAACCTAACCTAACCTAACCTAACCTAACCTAACCTAACCTAACCTAACCTAACCTAACCTAACCTAACCTAACCTAACCTAACCTAACCTAACCTAACCTAACCTAACCTAACCTAACCTAACCTAACCTAACCTAACCTAACCTAACCTAACCTAACCTAACCTAACCTAACCTAACCTAACCTAACCTAACCTAACCTAACCTAACCTAACCTAACCTAACCTAACCTAACCTAACCTAACCTAACCTAACCTAACCTAACCTAACCTAACCTAACCTAACCTAACCTAACCTAACCTAACCTAACCTAACCTAACCTAACCTAACCTAACCTAACCTAACCTAACCTAACCTAACCTAACCTAACCTAACCTAACCTAACCTAACCTAACCTAACCTAACCTAACCTAACCTAACCTAACCTAACCTAACCTAACCTAACCTAACCTAACCTAACCTAACCTAACCTAACCTAACCTAACCTAACCTAACCTAACCTAACCTAACCTAACCTAACCTAACCTAACCTAACCTAACCTAACCTAACCTAACCTAACCTAACCTAACCTAACCTAACCTAACCTAACCTAACCTAACCTAACCTAACCTAACCTAACCTAACCTAACCTAACCTAACCTAACCTAACCTAACCTAACCTAACCTAACCTAACCTAACCTAACCTAACCTAACCTAACCTAACCTAACCTAACCTAACCTAACCTAACCTAACCTAACCTAACCTAACCTAACCTAACCTAACCTAACCTAACCTAACCTAACCTAACCTAACCTAACCTAACCTAACCTAACCTAACCTAACCTAACCTAACCTAACCTAACCTAACCTAACCTAACCTAACCTAACCTAACCTAACCTAACCTAACCTAACCTAACCTAACCTAACCTAACCTAACCTAACCTAACCTAACCTAACCTAACCTAACCTAACCTAACCTAACCTAACCTAACCTAACCTAACCTAACCTAACCTAACCTAACCTAACCTAACCTAACCTAACCTAACCTAACCTAACCTAACCTAACCTAACCTAACCTAACCTAACCTAACCTAACCTAACCTAACCTAACCTAACCTAACCTAACCTAACCTAACCTAACCTAACCTAACCTAACCTAACCGACTTAAGTTTCGAATATCGTTCCATAGGAACGATATACGAAGATTGTTCTCTCTACATTTGTAAACCCCCCCTTTTCTATAAATTATTTAAATTCACATTAAAAATTTTTTTTTTTGTAAATTTGTAAAAATCGCATATTTCGTATCTCTCCGACCACAAAGCGTATTTTATATAGTGAGGACAAGCTCTACCTAGAGCAAACTAAACTAAACTAAATTTAAAAAATAATAATAATAATAATAATTGGTACTTACCTCGCCGGACGACGCCGCTGACACCAACCGCAGGGATACCTGAAAAAGAAAAAGAAAATTAAAATTAGAATATTGACACAAAAACCGTGTAATAAAAATTTTTATTTTTATTTTACATTTACAATTTATTAATTTTATTTAGAATATAACATTGACAATTTATTTACAACTTTTACAAATTTAAACTATATTGACTGCCCGCGACAACTGACTTGACGCCCTATAAAACTTTTACAAACCAAACTTTCTCACCGTATTAAAACAATTTGACACGTCCCTCTGACAACCCTCCAACATGACGTTCGGAATTAGAACCCCCGTGAAAAATTCGCGGAAATCAAACGAAAACTCGCAGGCGACAACAGCTGGAACTGCAGCCGAGGAAGCATCAACTTCGTTACAAGGAAGTGGATTAAATCAGACCAGGAGTGTTAGGACAAGCATAGGTGAATGGGAGTCCGCAAAAACGGATACTATCGCTAAGACCCAAACTTCACCTAAAAAAATGCCAGCTTTGGAACACCAAAAACCAAAACAAAAGACCACGTCCTCACAAGAGAGCAGACCCATTAGAAGACCCTCGGTGGAACCAGCAGAAAACTCGCCAAAAGTTGAAAAATCTAAATACATTGACAGACTTACAGAGGCGAGAGCCTGCGTAAGTAAAGCGAAACTGCATCTAGGCTTCTCGAAAAACTTAAAGGCCGAGATAAAGACGGAAGTAACACAAGCGATAGACCGACTCTATCAATTAGTGAAGGAGTCGGAATCTATAAAAGGACGAGGAAGCAAGCAAAGTAACGAACAACAGAAAGAAAAGGAACAAGACCATAAGGAAGGAAAAGATAGCTCCTCCAATCACCTGAACAGCGAGCTGATCAGGAGACTGGAAGAACATACAAAACTAATAGTAGAAAATACTGATAAGATGGAAAAACTAAGAGACGTATTAGAAAAGAAATCCTACGCGAGTGCGACAGCGATGCAACCCAGGAGGCAACTCCCGGAGCAGACCGCGTTGCACTCCGTGGTAGTTACGGCAAAAGATGAGACCGAGACAGGGGAAGAAGTCCTGAACAAGATCAGAAGAGCAGTTAACGCTAAAGAAGGAGGTGTACTAGTAGAGAAAATCCGAAAAGCAAAAGATAGAAAAGTGATAGTCGGCTGCAGAACTGAGGAAGAAAGGCAAAGGTTTAAAGAAAGGCTAAGCAAAGCAGGAGAATTAAACGTAGAAGAAATAAAGAACAAAGACCCGCTGGTGATCCTTAGAGACGTACTTCAATACAACAGCGATGAAGAAATACTGCGAGCCCTAAGAAACCAGAACCAGGCCATCTTCAAAGAGCTAGGCACAAACGAGGACAGAATTAACATAGCCTACAAAAAACGCACAAAGAACCCACACACAAGCCATGTGGTGCTGAGAGTCTCCCCAAAGCTGTGGCAAAGAATGGTCGAGGCAGGAACGGTCCATGTAGACCTGCAACGATTAAAAGTGGCAGACCAGTCGCCACTGGTCCAATGCTCTATGTGCCTCGGCTATGGACACGGCCGACGCTTTTGTAAGGAGACGATCGAAAAATGTAGCCACTGTGGAGGTCCCCATGTGAGAACTCAGTGTGCAGACTGGCTGGCCGCAGTCCCCCCGACGTGCACCAACTGCGCCCACGCAAAGATGGAAAAAATCGACCATAACGCCTTTAGCCAGGAGTGCCCAATCCGCAGAAAATGGGAGGCACTAGCTAGATCAACTATAGCCTACTGCTAAAGGCGTCCCTACGGCAAATCCAGTTCAGAACAACCCGAAACCCTATGTTGCGGCACAGGCAAATCTCCAGCGAAAAGAACTAGCCACCAAAGAGCTTCTGCTAGAGGCCAGCGAAAGAAAAATGGCATTCGCACTGCTCCAAGAGCCGTATGTGGGGGGCATAGGTAGAATGAGAGATTACAGAGGGGTCAGAATCTTCCAGAGCGACAACCATGGTACCGAAACCACGAAAGCAGCCGTAGCAGTATTTGACAAGGACATAGATGTCATACAATACCCGGAACATACAACATCTAACATAGTAGTGGTAAAATTGAGAACGAGCGCCTGGGAGATAACTGTAGTCTCCTTCTACTTCGAACCCGACCCCAAACCCATACAGCCATACTTGGAGCAGATTAGGCGAATCGAACAGAAGTTTGGCAAAAAGCTCATAATTGGTGGAGATGCCAATGCAAAAAGCGCATGGTGGGGCAGCCCTAAGGTGGATGACCGAGGGGAAGAAATGGCCGAAACACTCGAAGACCTGAACTTGCAGGTGCTCAACGAGGGGAATACCCCGACTTTCCATACGGTAAGGGGAGGGATAGTCTACTCCAGCTTCGTAGACATCACGGCTTGCACACCGGATATAGTCAGCCAAGTTGAAAACTGGAGAGTGGACGAAGGTACAACGAGCTCCGATCATAACACCATAATTTTCCAAATTAAATTAACCAAGGCAAAGGGTATAGACATTAAACGCACAACTCGTAAATTCAACACTAAAAAAGCAGACTGGAACCACTTTCATGAGAAAGTGGCCCAGTTGCTCGAAGATAACCAATTAAACAAAATAGAAATAACTAAAATAGATAACAAAATACAATTAGAACAGTTAATAGAAAAATATACACAAATAATAATAAAAGCATGCAACATAACTATACCCAAAATTAAAGAAAACAGCAAAGTTACATTTCCATATTGGACAAAAGAGCTCGTTGAACTTAAAAAGGAAGTCAACACCAAAAGAAGGAGAATCCGATGTGCAGCACCAATCCGAAAGGAGAAAGTCATCGAAGAGTACCTGCAAGCAAAGGAGAAATACGAGTCAGAAGTCACCAAATGCCAGATCGATAGCTGGAAGGAATTTTGCTGCAAACAAACCAAAGAGGGACTGTGGGATGGGATTTACCGGGTGATTAAGAGGACAGAAAGGAGACAGGAAGATCTTCCATTAGTGAAAGATGGAAGGACCTTGGACCACAACGAATCAGCCAAACTCCTAGCTGAAACATTCTACCCTGAGGACAAGGAAGAAAACGACAGCGAAGATCACCAACAAATCAGGGCCAAAGCAGAAAAAGTAAACGAGCCGGATAATGATGAACACCATGATCCGCCGTTTACTGCAAAAGAGCTAGAAGCCGCAGTGACAAGCTTCAACCCAAAGAAAGCCCCAGGGTCAGATGGACTAACAGCCGACATTTGTGGACACGCCATCAGTCGTCATCCAGAAGTTTACTTGTCACTGGCAAACAAGTGCCTGGAGCTTAACCATTTTCCAGTCATATGGAAAGAAGCAACGGTCGTGGCTCTGAGAAAACCGGGCAAGGAAAGGTACTCGGAGCCAAAATCGTACAGACCAATCGGACTTCTCCCAGTGATGGGTAAGATTCTGGAAAAGATGATTGTTGGAAGACTTAAGTTTCACGTACTCCCGAAACTCAGTCCTCGGCAATTCGGCTTTATGCCACAAAAGAGCACAGAGGACTCCCTCTATGTCTTAGTACAACACATACGCCAAAAGCTCATCCAAAAGAAAATAATCACGATGGTATCACTAGACATAGAGGGAGCCTTCGATAGTGCGTGGTGGCCGGCAATCAGAGTCCGATTAGCCGAGGAAAAATGCCCGGTGAACCTAAGAAGGATAATGGACAGTTATTTGCAGGATAGGAGAGTCAAAGTAAGATATGCTGGTGAGGAAGTAACACGAACAACAAATAAAGGATGCGTACAAGGATCGATTGGAGGGCCAATATTATGGAACGTGCTGCTAGATCCTCTACTCCACGGACTAGAAGAAAAAGGCTACTACTGCCAGGCGTTTGCAGACGACGTTGTCCTTGTCTTCGATGGTGACACGGCTCTAGAAATTCAGAGGCATGCCAATGCTGCACTCGCCTACGTTCGGGAGTGGGGTATCAGAAATAAACTTAAATTTGCTCCGCACAAAACAAACGCGATGTTGCTAACAAGGAAGTTGAAATATGATACCCCGCTCCTGAGCATGGGTGGGGTCGACATAGGCATAGCAAGAGAGATCAAAATTTTGGGTCTGACCATCGATGACAAGCTCACATTCAACAACCACGTGGGCAACGTATGCAGAAAAGCACTCAGCTTTTATAAACAGCTGGCCAGAACCGCTCGGATAAGTTGGGGTCTCCACCCAGAAATAATAAGAACTATATATACTGCAGTGGTGGAACCGACCATATTATATGCTGCGGGCGTATGGGCGTCTACCACAGACAAAGCGTGCGTACAGAAACAATTGAATGCAGTACAACGTGGATTCGCCCAGAAGCTATGTAGAGCGTATAGGACAGTCTCGCTAAACTCGGCACTAGTGCTGGCTGGGATACTTCCTCTTGACCTCAGAATTCAGGAAGCAGCCGCACTGTATGAGGCCAAGAGAGGAGTCCCCCAGCCGGCACTGGGAGACCGGGAGGTGGAGAGTAGGGAACCATACGCAAACATTCCCCACCCAGCGGAACATATGCACCTGGAGTTCATAAGCCTGGTAGACCAAGAGCAACTAGACGCAAATAGCAACCAAGAAGTGCAGATCTATACGGACGGCAGTAAAATCGAAGGTAAGGTCGGGGCGGCATTGTCTCTTTGGAGCAATGACGCCGAGATCAAGAACCGGAAATTGAAGCTGCCGTCCTATTGCACGGTCTACCAGGCCGAACTACTGGCCATATGCGAAGCTACCAGGGAAATTCTGAAAAGCTCCGCATTAACTTTCGGCATATATAGTGACTCTAGGTCGTCACTCGAATCCGTCATAAACCACCAAAATGTACATCCCCTGGCAGTAGAAACCAGAAAAAATCTGTGCAGAATTAAACTCCAGGCAAAAATAGTAACACTATTCTGGATAAAGGCCCACGCTGGACTCGAAGGTAACGAGCGCGCAGACCATCTCGCGAAAGAAGCGGCCTTGAAAATAAAAAGGAAACCGGATTATGACCGGTGCCCGATCTCATTTGTCAAGCGACAAATCCGTATGGACTCGCTTGACAAATGGAATCGGAGGTACAAATCTGGAGAAACCGCAGGAGAAACAAAACTTTTCTTCCCGGACGCGGTACAGGCCTACAGAATAGTGAGACAGATAGAGCCTACGGGAATTTTGACACAAATCATAACTGGGCATGGTGGGTTCTCCAAATACTTAAACCGCTTTAAGTGCAAGGATGACCCATCTTGCCCATGTGACCCTAGCAAAGAGGAAACAGCAGAGCACGTCCTATTAGAGTGCCCAATTTTTGGTCGTGAAAGATACGAAGTAGAGCAAATCCTAGACATAGCACTTAACCATAACACTGTAAAAGAATTAATAGCTAATAAAATGTATAGAAATAGTTTCATAGAATACTGTAAGCAAATAGGAAATAAAGTAATTGCAAGAAATAAAACTAGATAAATAATGTATGATGTTATATATATATTGAGTATATATGTAAACAGCATAAAAGTAGATTAAGATAAGCAAATTGTAACTAGACACTACAAATAAATAGATAATATAGATAATAAAGATAAATAGTTATAGATAATAAGCAAAATGAATGTAAGCATAATAGTAATTAAGAAGAAATAGTTAAGAGCCTAATGACTAAAAATGTACGCAATAAATAAAGACAAACAAAGACTCTGAGGAAAGTCAGAGGGCAAATTAGCTCGCGGGCTGGGCCAAAAGCGCCCAGACAGGATAAAAAAAAAAAAAAAAAACCTAACCTAACCTAACCTAACCTAACCTAACCTAACCTAACCTAACCTAACCTAACCTAACCTAACCTAACCTAACCTAACCTAACCTAACCTAACCTAACCTAACCTAACCTAACCTAACCTAACCTAACCTAACCTAACCTAACCTAACCTAACCTAACCTAACCTAACCTAACCTAACCTAACCTAACCTAACCTAACCTAACCTAACCTAACCTAACCTAACCTAACCTAACCTAACCTAACCTAACCTAACCTAACCTAACCTAACCTAACCTAACCTAACCTAACCTAACCTAACCTAACCTAACCTAACCTAACCTAACCTAACCTAACCTAACCTAACCTAACCTAACCTAACCTAACCTAACCTAACCTAACCTAACCTAACCTAACCTAACCTAACCTAACCTAACCTAACCTAACCTAACCTAACCTAACCTAACCTAACCTAACCTAACCTAACCTAACCTAACCTAACCTAACCTAACCTAACCTAACCTAACCTAACCTAACCTAACCTAACCTAACCTAACCTAACCTAACCTAACCTAACCTAACCTAACCTAACCTAACCTAACCTAACCTAACCTAACCTAACCTAACCTAACCTAACCTAACCTAACCTAACCTAACCTAACCTAACCTAACCTAACCTAACCTAACCTAACCTAACCTAACCTAACCTAACCTAACCTAACCTAACCTAACCTAACCTAACCTAACCTAACCTAACCTAACCTAACCTAACCTAACCTAACCTAACCTAACCTAACCTAACCTAACCTAACCTAACCTAACCTAACCTAACCTAACCTAACCTAACCTAACCTAACCTAACCTAACCTAACCTAACCTAACCTAACCTAACCTAACCGAGTCGCACGCAGGCCGTAGACGGAACGCCAGCACTTCTAAACCGCTCCGCGCTGGAAAAATCGCGAAAATAGTAAAAGTTTACCGATCCAATCCGGAAAAAGTGCTAAGTGCAATCAAAAGTGACCAGGATTGCAGTGATACGATTTTCCAGGCGAGAAAAGTGCGTCTTGAGGTTTTTCCGTGGGAACTAACCTCACTTCCACGTGTTTTCCGCCACCGATACCACAAATCGGTGTGCGCTGCGGGAACAAGATCAGTACCCCCTACATATTTTTACTGGAAAGGGTGAGCAACTACTCCATCTAAGTTGTGGCAAAAATTTAGATTTTTCCTCCCACACAATCCGGAGATATAAAAGGAAAACTAAATTGAGCACGTGGAGAAAAATTCAAAAATTTTTGAATTTTGGAAAATCAAAAACGCAGAGAGGAGCGCTGTCACCGTGCAAACACATCCCCGTTTTTGAAATTCTAAGATATTGCCGGTGTGACGAAGTTCTTCGAAGTTTGTGTGTTTTGCGGTCGAAGGCTCTGACTCTAAATTAATAGTTTCAGTTTTTCAGTGACGACCACCCCTGAAATTGTTTCTTGTGAAAGCTTGGTGCGACGTTTTCATTTCTGCTGAATTTTGGATTTTTAGGTTTTGTACTTTCGGCAATAATTTTGAATCAAAAATTACCACAACCGCAAATTATCATTTTTTAACTTTGTAAAATTTTTTCAAACAAACTGAAAATGCAGGAAGGAGCATCGTCCTCATAGAAACACATTCCCGGTCTCACATTTTCAAAATCTCCCAAGGGGGACCAGGTATCCATTATTTGGTGCTTTTTGCGGTCCAGAAAATAAAATTTTTGGTATATAGAGTCAAAATTTTCAGATTTTTCAGTGAAGATCCATACTGAAATTCCTGGTTATAACATACAGGCCCCGGATGCTCATTCCTGCCAAGTCTCAGAATTTTAGGACTTGCCGTTTCCCAAGTTCTTTTGCATCGGATATTACCACAACGGCAAAAAAACTTAACTTAAAGTTGTAAACCGCCATAACTTGGAAACGGTAGGTCCTAGACCATTTTTGACGGCGGCTTGAATATACCAACCAAAGGTTGGTATATTCAGCAACTGCCCGGTGACCTATAGAATAATTTCCCCCCCTCAAAATTTTTTTCCCCCTCTTTATAAAAATTTTTAAATTGTATATTTAGCTAAAAAATTAAGTAGAACAACTAACCTTAAGCAGAATAAGTCCCTAAAAATATAATTAGTTTTAATAGTGTCACAAAATATAATTACCAAATTTTTTGCGGCCTTCAGCAACCGCACCTCAAACTTGTAAATTTAATTGCTCGAGTATTTTGTATAAAAACTGTCCAAACTGTATTTATAGAATAGTTGATTAGCTTAAGAGGAACCTAGTGTGGGAGATTCGAGATTTTTGGGGCGAGCCGTTTCTGAGATATAAATATTTCAGGCGGACAACTTCCATTTGACAAGCCGCAAAAAACTTTGTAACTGAAATATCTCCGAAACGGTGCATTTTAGGACGTTTTTACCGGAGGCCTTGTATATTGAGTATATACTCAATATACAGGTTTTATTTCTTAGCTTTTAGTCATTCCCCCCTCTAATTTTCCCCCCCTTTTTTCCAAAAAAATTGAAAATTATAAATTGCTCGTTTCGTGTCTCCCCAACCAGCGCTCTGATTTTGACGCAGATTCTTGCTTTTTGCAAGGACCAAACACGCTCTAGGCTCCTTAGCGACTTAGAATAAGTGACTCTAGGTAGAGAAAAAACTTTTTTGTTTTCTCTTCGTTTTTCAAAAATTTGAGCGGTTTTTGACGAATATCCGTGGAGATATCGCCCTTTTGGCAAACAAAATATATTAATATAGTTTAGTTTTATTCGACCCTTACGCAGTGCGTCTATTTTTACTCTAGGAGTACCTAGGGGTGCTTTGACACCCTGGACATTTAAAATTTATTAATTATAGTTGACATTCTAAGCTACGCTTAAAATTGACAATATTAATCTTATCAATCATATATTTTATTTTTATTCTACTTTATTTTATTTTACAACTTTTACAAATTTACCGTGTATTTTAAAACTTTGACGCGTTCCCCTGACATGATGGCCTTGGTCCACACACCAATTAAAAATACCAAAAACGGCGGAAACACGCAAGATCCTCAAAGATCCCCTCCTTTGACCGAACAAGCGGGACCCTCCCAGCTCAATAAGACGCGCAGTATTCGGAGTTCCGCGAGGGTTGGGGTTGCCGTAGTTGCGGCCACCACTGAGGGCCACACAACTGCGAATCCCGGACCCACCGCCGAAGTGCAGCCCGCGCCTGGGGACGGCAAGACTGGCCACATCAGTCTAGTCTACAGCTCGACCCCAAGCGTGCGGAAGAGCATAGGCGAGTGGGAGTCGGTCAAAGCGAACAGCAAGCCGCGGACGTGTGCTGCGGCGGGGACCGCCGCCACCTCTGGTACAAAACAGGGGACGACGGCGCCCTCGCGCGAGCATGCCCGCGCGCGAAAGCCCTCGGTGGAGACCGCGGTGACCCCACCCAAACAGCTCGGCCGCGTGGCGGAAGCCAGAGCCTGCCTCAACAAGGCCAAACTGCACCTCTCCAACTCACGCAACATAAGCACCGTTATTAAAACGGAGGTGACGCAGGCTCTGGACCACCTTTACCTGCTGGTAAAGGAAGGGGAATCGGAGAGGACCAAGGAGAAGAAAGTAAACGTGGACAACAAGGAACAAAGAGAAGAGGTTTCAATAAATAAAGAAATAACAGGAAATGAAGGACAACAGATTATGAAAATGATTTTGGAGCAAGGCCAAAAGATAGACGATACACTCAGAGAAATGGAAAACATAAAACAAACCCTAAGGCTACAGAAGACAGCCACACCAGACACTACACCAGCCCACCCAACAACAGGGCAGATGGAGGAGCATGGAAAGCTGCTGAAGGAGAACAAGGAAGGGATGGCCAAATTGGCTGAGCTGCTGACGACGCAACAAGCGATGTGCGAACAGAGGGGCACATACGCCAGCGTCGCAGCTAGCTCGCCAAGGCGACGTTCTTCGGAGGCGGCTGCCATGCACTCCGTCATCATCACCTCTAAGGACGACCAGGAAACGGGTGACCAGGTGTTCGAGAAAATAAGGGAAGTTGTCAATGCGACCGAAGAGGGAGTAAGAATTGATAGGATTAGGAAGGCAAAAGACAGTAAGATCATAATAGGATGCAGGGACAAGGAGGAAATGGAAAAGGTTAAGAACAGAATCGTAGCAAAAGGGGGGGCAAAACTAAACGTAGAGGACGTTAAGAACAAAGATCCTCTGGTTGTTCTGTATGGTGTCCTCCAAAGTCACACAAACGAGGACATCATCAGAGCAATAAGAGCGCAAAATAAACACCTGCTCAGCGATGTGTGCGGTGAGGACGACCGCATGGAGATTCGTTTCAGAAGAAGAGCGAGAAATCCCCTCACCGCGCACATCGTCGTCAAAGTGTCGCCTCGGATATGGCAGCGTCTCATTGACGCAGGGGCTGTACACATCGATGTGCAACGAATCAGAGTCGCGGACCAGTCCCCCCTTATACAGTGCTCGCGCTGTTTGGGATACGGACACGGAAAGCGATTCTGTCACGAAGCTGTCGATGTGTGCAGCCACTGTGGAGGCGCGCACATGAGGACCGAGTGCGCCGACTGGCTTGCCGACGCACCCCCCAGCTGCGTAAACTGTCAGAAAGCCAAGATGGATAGGACGGACCACAATGCTTTCGGAAACGAATGCCCGGTGAGGCGCAAGTGGGAAGCACTTGCGAGATCCACCGTGGCCTACTGCTAAGGGCGTCCTATTCCAAATTGTGCATCCAACACACTCGGACCACAGTGGCATTTTCTTCAGCATACTCACATATATTAGACGCCATATCACAAACCATGCAAATTGGGAATATTTTCATGTGAAAATGGACCAATTGGAAATAGTTAAAATTATAAATAGAATACAAATAATCAAAATAGTAAAATCAGATAAAACAATAGTTAAATTTAGTAAAATAATAGCACAAACATACATAGAAATTACATTGCAAAAGACAAAAGACGAAACTACAAAACCGCCAAAGTGGTCCGAGAAACTCGCCGTGTTGAGGAGCAGGTTCGAAATTGTTAGGAATAAATGTGTCGCTGCGTCGAACGCTCGAAGATGTAAAACTAAAGCTAAAGATACAAGGCGCATATTTAAAAATTTTTGTAAAAATTTAATTCAAAATAGTAATAAACAAATTAGGTATATAAAATTATGCTGGGTATATATTCTAAGAATAAATCACTTCAGCATAAAAATATAGGTACGCATAGTAGAATAATATGTATAATTGTATTTACAAATAAAGCTTAAATAAGAAAATAATAAAAATAGTATAGCAATTAAAAGTTTAGAAATAGAATCAGAAATATTAGGAATATGACAAGAAAAATTTTTAAGATAAAAGGTAAAGTAAGATAAATTTATGAAGATAGCCTTAAAATGGGAAAGCAAAAGGAACAACATGTAAATAAAAATAAGGAAAAAGGGACTTGGCAATGAGATTTAAGTTAACATGTATAGAGATAAACAAGGACTCTGATAATGTCAGGGGAACAAAGGAAACGCAGACGGGGGTTTTAGCCAGTAAGAGTCTGGCACTACCCGGGTGCTCCCCCCGGGTGTCCATGAGGATTTCCCCCGTCTGAACACAAAAAAAAAAAAAAAAAAAAAAAAAAAACCTAACCTAACCTAACCTAACCTAACCTAACCTAACCTAACCTAACCTAACCTAACCTAACCTAACCTAACCTAACCTAACCTAACCTAACCTAACCTAACCTAACCTAACCTAACCTAACCTAACCTAACCTAACCTAACCTAACCTAACCTAACCTAACCTAACCACTAACAAGCGTGCGAAAGAGCATAGGTGAGTGGGAGACGGTCAGGGCAAAGAGCAAGCCGCGGACGTATGCAGCAGCGGGGACTGCCGAAACCTCTGTTCCAAAACAGGGATCAACGGCATCCTCGCGCGAGCATGCCCGCGCGCGTAAGCCCTCGGTGGAGACCGCGGTGACCCCACCCAAGCAGCTCGGCCGAGTGGCGGAAGCCAGAGCCTGCCTTAGCAAGGCGAAACTCCACCTCTCGCACTCGCGTAACATCAGTACTGTCATTAAAACAGAGGTGACGCAGGCTCTGGACCGCCTCTACGGTCTAGTAAAGGAGGCTGAGTCGGAGACAGCGCTGTGCGGAAAGCCGAAACAGAAGAAAGAGACAGCGGTTGAACCACCACGAAAGAGTGACAAGGAGACGACAGAAGGAAGGGACACCGGCCTCATAATGAGAATAGAGGAGAATAATAAATTAATAAGGGAAAACAGGGAGATCATGGAGAGGTTAAAAGAAACTATAGAAAAGCACCAAGAGTCTTTGGATGCGACCACTTACGCAGGCGTAGCGGCGGGGCGTGCAGGGAGGCAAATCCCGGAACGACCCGCACTGCACTCCGTGGTGGTCACATGCAAAGACGAAACCGAAACAGGGGAGGCTGTCCTAGATAAGATCAGACAGGCGATTAATGCCAAAGAAGGAGGGATAAAGGTGGACAAAATTAGGAAAGCGAAGGATAGAAAGGTCATAGTGGGATGTGGATCGGAAGAAGAGAGGAAGAAGGTTAAGGAAAGAATAAGTAAATCAGGAGACTTGGTTGTGGAAGACATCAAGAATAAGGACCCGCTGATCATATTTAAAGACCTCCTACAAATAAATAGCGACGAGGACGTGCTGAAGGCATTGCGGAACCAGAATAAAAACGTGTTCAAACAGCTGGACAAGAGTGAAGACCGGATGGAGCTTGCATACAAGAAGCGCACGAGGAACCCGCACACCAGCCATGTGGTGATGAGGGTATCCCCCATATTGTGGCGGCGCTTGCTCGATGCCGGGGCGGTGCACATCGACCTGCAGCGAGTGCGGGTGGCAGACCAATCGCCGCTCGTACAATGCTCGCTCTGCCTCGGCTACGGGCACGGCCGGCGTTTCTGCAAAGAGACGCTGGAAAAGTGCAGCCACTGCGGGGGCCCTCACCTAAAAGCGCAGTGCGCTGATTGGCTGACGGGTGCGACTCCCTCGTGCTGCAATTGTATGCATGCTAAGCTAGACAAAACGGACCACAATGCCTTCAGCATGGACTGCTCGATCCGAAGGAAGTGGGAAGCCTTAGCCAGGGCGTCAGTGGCGTACTGCTAAGGGCATGGCAGGGGTCGCGGTAGCAACCGCCGTAGGAACGACGAGAGGGATGACGCCGTACAACGTTGCGCAGGCGAACCTTCAAAGAAAGGAGCTAGCGACCAACGAACTGTTCGCCCACGCTGAGAAGCGAAAGATTGCCCTTGCGCTGCTTCAGGAACCATACGTAGGTGGGGCTCGTAGAATGAGGAACTACAGAGGTGTCAGGATCTTTCAGAGCGCTGCACAAGGAGAGGGTACTGTTAAAGCCGCAATTGCGGTCTTCGATGACGAACTCGACGTGATACAGTACCCAAAACTCACCACGAACAACATCGTTGTGGTGAGGATCCGGACCAGAGCCTGGGAGATCCTCGTAGTGTCCTTTTACTTCGAGCCCGAACCGGCGTCTATAGAGCCGTACCTGAAGCAGCTGCAAGAGATAAAAAAGCACTTTGGGCGCAACAACATAATTATGGGTGGCGACTGCAACGCTAAAAGCAGCTGGTGGGGCAGCGCGACAGTCGACCCGAGAGGCGAAGATATGGCGGGGGCTCTGCATGGGATGGGTATGGAGGTGCTCAACGATGACCCCACCCCTACCTTTTTTACAGTTAGGGGTGGTAAAACCTTCCAAAGCTATGTGGACGTTACGGCGTGCACGGCGGGACTGCTAAGCTTCGTGGAGGACTGGACAATCGACGAAACGGCAACTAGCTCGGACCACAACACGATAATCTTTAAAATTCGGTTAATAAAATCTTCAGGCATACACATTAAAAGAACCACTAGAATCTATAATACTAAAAAAGTTAACTGGGACCTATTTCATGACGAAATGGACCAGCTACTTGAAGAGAACAATATAAATAGTAATGAATTTAAAAATACAATAGACAAAATTGAGTTAGAAAACAAATTAAAAAAGTATATACACATAATAACAGAGGTTTGTAATAACAATATAAATAAATTAAAAAACGTAAATAAATTTAAGATACCGTGGTGGTCCGAGGAACTTGCCCAGTCGAAGCGTCTAGTCGCCACGAAGAAGCGCAGGATCCGCTGTGCAGCGCCGGTGCGACGAAAGAAGGTCGTCGATGACTACCTCCATACAAAAGAAATGTATGAGAAGATGGAAAAAGAAGCGCAAATCTCCAGCTGGAAGAAGTTTTGTGAGATACAGGATAGGGAGGGGCTCTGGGAAGGGATTTATAGAGTGATCGGAAGGGCTACCAAGCGGCACGAAGACCTCCCTCTAGTGAAAGAAGGAAAGCAGCTGGACCCGACAGAGTCCGTAGCGTTACTGGCGAGAACTTTCTACCCGGAGGACCTGGAAAGCGAGGATAATGCTGACCACCGACGAACCCGAGAATCAGCTGCCCAAGTAAACGACAATCATTGTGAACAATATGATCCGCCGTTTACAATGGAAGAGCTGAGGGCGTCGGTGGAAAGCTTCAACCCCAAAAAGGCCCCCGGGGCAGACGGTCTCACCGCGGACATCTGCAGACGGGTCATTATGCGAGACCCCCAACTGTTCCTCACGATCATAAATAAATGCCTTGAACTCGGTCACTTCCCTGTTATCTGGAAGGAGGCCACAGTAGTTATACTCAGGAAGCCGGGTAAGGAGGATTACACAAATCCCAAATCCTACCGGCCCATTGGCCTTCTTCCAGTGATGGGGAAGATGTTGGAAAAAATGATAGTGAGCAGGATGAGGTGGCATCTACTACCCCGGATGAGTACTCGCCAGTACGGCTTTACGCCCCAGAAAAGCACCGAAGACTCCCTCTATGACTTAATGCAGCATGTGCAACACAAAATGAAACAAAAGAAACTGCTGACATTGGTCTCATTGGACATAGAGGGAGCCTTTGATAGTGCCTGGTGGCCTGCCATAAAGGTACGACTGGCTGAGGAAAAGTGTCCTATCAACATCAGAAGAGTAGTAGATAGCTACCTCCAGGATAGAAAAGTAAGCGTGAGGTACGCTGGGGAAGAGTTCACAAAGAGTACCAGCAAGGGATGTGTCCAGGGGTCCATTGGTGGTCCCATCCTCTGGAACCTGCTGCTTGATCCCCTACTGAAGAACCTAGAAAAGAGGGGCGATTATGTCCAGGCTTTTGCGGACGATGTGGTGCTCCTGTTCGACGGAGACACGGCTAGTGATGTCCAAAGACGAGCCAATGCCGCTCTCGCCTATGTTCAGGAGTGGGGTGTCAGAAATAAGCTCAAATTCGCACCGCATAAAACAAATGCAATGGTCATAACGCGGAAGCTTAAGTACGACACCCCACGCCTGACCATGGGCGGGATCGACATTGAAATGTCAAAGGAAATCAAACTCCTGGGAGTGACGATTGACGAGAAGCTGACCTGGAACAGTCACGTCTCGGGTGCCTGCACAAAAGCTGCAGGCATCTACAAAAAGCTCTCGACGGCCGCCAGAGTGAGTTGGGGTTTGCACCCGGAAGTCATTCACCAGATCTACACGGCCGTCGTGGAGCCGATAATAATGTACGCGGCTGGAGTCTGGGGACCTGCAACGAAGAAATCAGGACTTCAAAAGCTGCTAAACGCTGTCCAAAGAGGCTTTGCTCAAAAGATATGCAAGGCCTACCGCACGGTCTCTCTCAACTCAGCGTTGGTGCTGGCCGGGCTACTACCTCTCGACCTTCGGATACAGGAGGCAGCAGCCCTGTACGAGGCGAGGAGAGGGGTACCGCGGCCGGCCCTTGGAGACAGGGAGATCGAGCGGAGGACAGCGTTTACCGAAACTCCGCACCCGGCTGACAATATGAGCCTGCAATTCATCTGCCTGGTAGACCAAAGTGACGTGGATAGGTACAGCGGTCAA
>CATOCS010000008.1:5000-30764 GCA_951640565.1 Petrophora chlorosata
ACCTAACCTAACCTAACCTAACCTAACCTAACCTAACCTAACCTAACCTAACCTAACCTAACCTAACCTAACCTAACCTAACCTAACCTAACCTAACCTAACCTAACCTAACCTAACCTAACCTAACCTAACCTAACCTAACCTAACCTAACCTAACCTAACCTAACCTAACCTAACCTAACCTAACCTAACCTAACCTAACCTAACCTAACCTAACCTAACCTAACCTAACCTAACCTAACCTAACCTAACCTAACCTAACCTAACCTAACCTAACCTAACCTAACCTAACCTAACCTAACCTAACCTAACCTAACCTAACCTAACCTAACCTAACCTAACCTAACCTAACCTAACCTAACCTAACCTAACCTAACCTAACCTAACCTAACCTAACCTAACCTAACCTAACCTAACCTAACCTAACCTAACCTAACCTAACCTAACCTAACCTAACCTAACCTAACCTAACCTAACCTAACCTAACCTAACCTAACCTAACCTAACCTAACCTAACCTAACCTAACCTAACCTAACCTAACCTAACCTAACCTAACCTAACCTAACCTAACCTAACCTAACCTAACCTAACCTAACCTAACCTAACCTAACCTAACCTAACCTAACCTAACCTAACCTAACCTAACCTAACCTAACCTAACCTAACCTAACCTAACCTAACCTAACCTAACCTAACCTAACCTAACCTAACCTAACCTAACCTAACCTAACCTAACCTAACCTAACCTAACCTAACCTAACCTAACCTAACCTAACCTAACCTAACCTAACCTAACCTAACCTAACCTAACCTAACCTAACCTAACCTAACCTAACCTAACCTAACCTAACCTAACCTAACCTAACCTAACCTAACCTAACCTAACCTAACCTAACCTAACCTAACCTAACCTAACCTAACCTAACCTAACCTAACCTAACCTAACCTAACCTAACCTAACCTAACCTAACCTAACCTAACCTAACCTAACCTAACCTAACCTAACCTAACCTAACCTAACCTAACCTAACCTAACCTAACCTAACCTAACCTAACCTAACCTAACCTAACCTAACCTAACCTAACCTAACCTAACCTAACCTAACCTAACCTAACCTAACCTAACCTAACCTAACCTAACCTAACCTAACCTAACCTAACCTAACCTAACCTAACCTAACCTAACCTAACCTAACCTAACCTAACCTAACCTAACCTAACCTAACCTAACCTAACCTAACCTAACCTAACCTAACCTAACCTAACCTAACCTAACCTAACCTAACCTAACCTAACCTAACCTAACCTAACCTAACCTAACCTAACAGACAGACAGACAGACAGACAGACAGACAGACAGACAGACAGACAGACAGACAGACAGACAGACAGACAGACAGACAGACAGACAGACAGACAGACAGACAGACAGACAGACAGACAGACAGACAGACAGACAGACAGACAGACAGACAGACAGACAGACAGACAGACAGACAGACAGACAGACAGACAGACAGACAGACAGACAGACAGACAGACAGACAGACAGACAGACAGACAGACAGACAGACAGACAGACAGACAGACAGACAGACAGACAGACAGACAGACAGACAGACAGACAGACAGACAGACAGACAGACAGACAGACAGACAGACAGACAGACAGACAGACAGACAGACAGACAGACAGACAGACAGACAGACAGACAGACAGACAGACAGACAGACAGACAGACAGACAGACAGACAGACAGACAGACAGACAGACAGACAGACAGACAGACAGACAGACAGACAGACAGACAGACAGACAGACAGACAGACAGACAGACAGACAGACAGACAGACAGACAGACAGACAGACAGACAGACAGACAGACAGACAGACAGACAGACAGACAGACAGACAGACAGACAGACAGACAGACAGACAGACAGACAGACAGACAGACAGACAGACAGACAGACAGACAGACAGACAGACAGACAGACAGACAGACAGACAGACAGACAGACAGACAGACAGACAGACAGACAGACAGACAGACAGACAGACAGACAGACAGACAGACAGACAGACAGACAGACAGACAGACAGACAGACAGACAGACAGACAGACAGACAGACAGACAGACAGACAGACAGACAGACAGACAGACAGACAGACAGACAGACAGACAGACAGACAGACAGACAGACAGACAGACAGACAGACAGACAGACAGACAGACAGACAGACAGACAGACAGACAGACAGACAGACAGACAGACAGACAGACAGACAGACAGACAGACAGACAGACAGACAGACAGACAGACAGACAGACAGACAGACAGACAGACAGACAGACAGACAGACAGACAGACAGACAGACAGACAGACAGACAGACAGACAGACAGACAGACAGACAGACAGACAGACAGACAGACAGACAGACAGACAGACAGACAGACAGACAGACAGACAGACAGACAGACAGACAGACAGACAGACAGACAGACAGACAGACAGACAGACAGACAGACAGACAGACAGACAGACAGACAGACAGACAGACAGACAGACAGACAGACAGACAGACAGACAGACAGACAGACAGACAGACAGACAGACAGACAGACAGACAGACAGACAGACAGACAGACAGACAGACAGACAGACAGACAGACAGACAGACAGACAGACAGACAGACAGACAGACAGACAGACAGACAGACAGACAGACAGACAGACAGACAGACAGACAGACAGACAGACAGACAGACAGACAGACAGACAGACAGACAGACAGACAGACAGACAGACAGACAGACAGACAGACAGACAGACAGACAGACAGACAGACAGACAGACAGACAGACAGACAGACAGACAGACAGACAGACAGACAGACAGACAGACAGACAGACAGACAGACAGACAGACAGACAGACAGACAGACAGACAGACAGACAGACAGACAGACAGACAGACAGACAGACAGACAGACAGACAGACAGACAGACAGACAGACAGACAGACAGACAGACAGACAGACAGACAGACAGACAGACAGACAGACAGACAGACAGACAGACAGACAGACAGACAGACAGACAGACAGACAGACAGACAGACAGACAGACAGACAGACAGACAGACAGACAGACAGACAGACAGACAGACAGACAGACAGACAGACAGACAGACAGACAGACAGACAGACAGACAGACAGACAGACAGACAGACAGACAGACAGACAGACAGACAGACAGACAGACAGACAGACAGACAGACAGACAGACAGACAGACAGACAGACAGACAGACAGACAGACAGACAGACAGACAGACAGACAGACAGACAGACAGACAGACAGACAGACAGACAGACAGACAGACAGACAGACAGACAGACAGACAGACAGACAGACAGACAGACAGACAGACAGACAGACAGACAGACAGACAGACAGACAGACAGACAGACAGACAGACAGACAGACAGACAGACAGACAGACAGACAGACAGACAGACAGACAGACAGACAGACAGACAGACAGACAGACAGACAGACAGACAGACAGACAGACAGACAGACAGACAGACAGACAGACAGACAGACAGACAGACAGACAGACAGACAGACAGACAGACAGACAGACAGACAGACAGACAGACAGACAGACAGACAGACAGACAGACAGACAGACAGACAGACAGACAGACAGACAGACAGACAGACAGACAGACAGACAGACAGACAGACAGACAGACAGACAGACAGACAGACAGACAGACAGACAGACAGACAGACAGACAGACAGACAGACAGACAGACAGACAGACAGACAGACAGACAGACAGACAGACAGACAGACAGACAGACAGACAGACAGACAGACAGACAGACAGACAGACAGACAGACAGACAGACAGACAGACAGACAGACAGACAGACAGACAGACAGACAGACAGACAGACAGACAGACAGACAGACAGACAGACAGACAGACAGACAGACAGACAGACAGACAGACAGACAGACAGACAGACAGACAGACAGACAGACAGACAGACAGACAGACAGACAGACAGACAGACAGACAGACAGACAGACAGACAGACAGACAGACAGACAGACAGACAGACAGACAGACAGACAGACAGACAGACAGACAGACAGACAGACAGACAGACAGACAGACAGACAGACAGACAGACAGACAGACAGACAGACAGACAGACAGACAGACAGACAGACAGACAGACAGACAGACAGACAGACAGACAGACAGACAGACAGACAGACAGACAGACAGACAGACAGACAGACAGACAGACAGACAGACAGACAGACAGACAGACAGACAGACAGACAGACAGACAGACAGACAGACAGACAGACAGACAGACAGACAGACAGACAGACAGACAGACAGACAGACAGACAGACAGACAGACAGACAGACAGACAGACAGACAGACAGACAGACAGACAGACAGACAGACAGACAGACAGACAGACAGACAGACAGACAGACAGACAGACAGACAGACAGACAGACAGACAGACAGACAGACAGACAGACAGACAGACAGACAGACAGACAGACAGACAGACAGACAGACAGACAGACAGACAGACAGACAGACAGACAGACAGACAGACAGACAGACAGACAGACAGACAGACAGACAGACAGACAGACAGACAGACAGACAGACAGACAGACAGACAGACAGACAGACAGACAGACAGACAGACAGACAGACAGACAGACAGACAGACAGACAGACAGACAGACAGACAGACAGACAGACAGACAGACAGACAGACAGACAGACAGACAGACAGACAGACAGACAGACAGACAGACAGACAGACAGACAGACAGACAGACAGACAGACAGACAGACAGACAGACAGACAGACAGACAGACAGACAGACAGACAGACAGACAGACAGACAGACAGACAGACAGACAGACAGACAGACAGACAGACAGACAGACAGACAGACAGACAGGACAGACAGACAGACAGGACAGACAGACAGACAGACAGACAGACAGACAGACAGACAGACAGACAGACAGACAGACAGACAGACAGACAGACAGACAGACAGACAGACAGACAGACAGACAGACAGACAGACAGACTAACCTAACCTAACCTAACCTAACCTAACCTAACCTAACCTAACCTAACCTAACCTAACCTAACCTAACCTAACCTAACCTAACCTAACCTAACCTAACCTAACCTAACCTAACCTAACCTAACCTAACCTAACCTAACCTAACCTAACCTAACCTAACCTAACCTAACCTAACCTAACCTAACCTAACCTAACCTAACCTAACCTAACCTAACAGACAGACAGACAGACAGACAGACAGACAGACAGACAGACAGACAGACAGACAGACAGACAGACAGACAGACAGACAGACAGACAGACAGACAGACAGACAGACAGACAGACAGACAGACAGACAGACAGACAGACAGACAGACAGACAGACAGACAGACAGACAGACAGACAGACAGACAGACAGACAGACAGACAGACAGACAGACAGACAGACAGACAGACAGACAGACAGACAGACAGACAGACAGACAGACAGACAGACAGACAGACAGACAGACAGACAGACAGACAGACAGACAGACAGACAGACAGACAGACAGACAGACAGACAGACAGACAGACAGACAGACAGACAGACAGACAGACAGACAGACAGACAGACAGACAGACAGACAGACAGACAGACAGACAGACAGACAGACAGACAGACAGACAGACAGACAGACAGACAGACAGACAGACAGACAGACAGACAGACAGACAGACAGACAGACAGACAGACAGACAGACAGACAGACAGACAGACAGACAGACAGACAGACAGACAGACAGACAGACAGACAGACAGACAGACAGACAGACAGACAGACAGACAGACAGACAGACAGACAGACAGACAGACAGACAGACAGACAGACAGACAGACAGACAGACAGACAGACAGACAGACAGACAGACAGACAGACAGACAGACAGACAGACAGACAGACAGACAGACAGACAGACAGACAGACAGACAGACAGACAGACAGACAGACAGACAGACAGACAGACAGACAGACAGACAGACAGACAGACAGACAGACAGACAGACAGACAGACAGACAGACAGACAGACAGACAGACAGACAGACAGACAGACAGACAGACAGACAGACAGACAGACAGACAGACAGACAGACAGACAGACAGACAGACAGACAGACAGACAGACAGACAGACAGACAGACAGACAGACAGACAGACAGACAGACAGACAGACAGACAGACAGACAGACAGACAGACAGACAGACAGACAGACAGACAGACAGACAGACAGACAGACAGACAGACAGACAGACAGACAGACAGACAGACAGACAGACAGACAGACAGACAGACAGACAGACAGACAGACAGACAGACAGACAGACAGACAGACAGACAGACAGACAGACAGACAGACAGACAGACAGACAGACAGACAGACAGACAGACAGACAGACAGACAGACAGACAGACAGACAGACAGACAGACAGACAGACAGACAGACAGACAGACAGACAGACAGACAGACAGACAGACAGACAGACAGACAGACAGACAGACAGACAGACAGACAGACAGACAGACAGACAGACAGACAGACAGACAGACAGACAGACAGACAGACAGACAGACAGACAGACAGACAGACAGACAGACAGACAGACAGACAGACAGACAGACAGACAGACAGACAGACAGACAGACAGACAGAAAACTAATGAAAAGAAAAAAAAAAAAACATTACGTGGGCCGGGATTAGGGAGTAGTTTTTTGAGAAAATACAGTCAATCCCACTTCGGAGTTGGAAGGAACTCCAGAATTATGATAAGAAACTGCAAACGGATTCTCAGGTCATAATATTTAATTGAACGTTACCTACATAGTGATAATATCGCTCGTCTATCAATTATTTGAATACTGTACGCACCTTATTGAAGCAGGACAATCCATAAGCACTTTTAATACCTACTTTAGTTAACGCTCACTTAACTCAACTCTCGTGGCAAGACTGACTTCTGGAAATCCTTTTGCCAACATTACGCATCCTTCTACCCCCGATTCGTGGTGGGGTAACAATGCGCGGGAAGTCAGTGTTGCCAGACGACAAAAATAATATAAAATTGAATAATGCTTTTTAATACAATTTCCTTGATATAATTTCAAGGCCTTTGCACATGATTGAAGGCATCGGCAGATTGATGGACTGGTGCTATTGAAACTAAAAAATTTACGAAAACAAAAGAAGAACGAAATATATCACTAACTGTCGGCAAACGTATAGCTTTAAGACAAGAGTGAACAGGTTTCTTCTAGGCGAGCGGCTGCATCTTCGACCGCATCGACACTTAACATGATATTAACTATTAAAAAGTTAAAACACACGACAATGGATTTTAAAGTTTGGAAACTATCGTGAGTCGAAATATTTTTTATTTTATTTATTTAGGTAATCCAACAGCGTCACATAATAATACAAACTAGAAACAAATAAACTTAAAATAATGCCAAAACAGGATTATACAATTATTTTTAATATACATGAGTAAAAACAGCTATGCTTAATATTCATTATAAATATGTCTGCGCCGCGAATCCAAAGCGTAAACTCCCGGAAGAAGGACATCCTAATTGTCCGAAACCTGGTCGGAGTTATTCCGACAATCATTACGTGAGTGTATATTTGTGTTTTGTGTATAATGGATTTTATTCGAGATATCAACAGGCACGAAGGTATTTTCTCCGTCCTTAATATATACACTGTGATAAGTGTCCCCGATAATTAGACATTTGTATATTAGCGCCATCTACATTACTTATAAAATTATAATGTGGTTGAACTTGGACGGTATTTTTGAAAGAGGTTGCAATAACACGTTCTATGTTTCATCATAGGTTTGTCAGTTCTAAAAGACTGCTACATGGCGACAAAATAATTTAATGAAAACTTAGTACCGAAAAGAAAAGATTTTTTTTTAATATTTATTTTTAGTAGGTACGATACGGTACGGTATGCGCTATTACTTGTCATTTTTTTTGTTAAATTATAATAAAATTATTAAAATTAATTTTCTTTTTTAATACAATTAATCAATCAAAATCTCTTTATTCAGTTTTGTCATCACAGATGTACTTATGAACGTCAAAATATCAAAATGACCATACAAAAGGACCGCCAGGTTCTCAGAAGATTCAGCAAGAAAGTTTCTGGTGTTGTTTGTTTACCTACTTTAAGAACCCACCTAGTTATACATACATGGCCGTCATCCCTCTGCCTTACAATACATGAACCTACAGGTATTTGCACAAGTATTGGTTACGCAACAGTGCACTTGCAAGAGTAGTTCTGCACTTGTATGCACACGCATCCGCCTCTAGTTGTCCTGCACTTGTATGCACACGCAGCCGCCCCTAGTTGTTCTACACTTGTATGCACACGCAGCCGCCTCTAGTTGTCCTGCACTTGTATGCACACGCAGCCGCCTCTAGTTGTTCTGCACTTGTATGCACACGCAGCAGCCTCTAGTTGTCCTGCACTTGTATGCACACGCAACCGCCTCTAGCGCGACGCATGTCCACTGCTCGTGTTGTTAATTCATTATGTTTAGTGTTTAAAAATCTTTGTTCACGCCCCCTAATTAAGAGTACCTTCATAGTAGTGAGGGTGAGGGTGTGGGGTGAATAAGTATAGGTACTTGTCTTGGCATACCTGCCGAAATAATACTATTGTATATGAGTAAGTAGGTATCTCAGTTATTTATTTATATACTTATTGAATACTATAAAAATCATTTTGTGTCACACAATGCTATGCTCAGTGCAGACAGAGGTCGTTGTAGGAAGCATTGTGGAGAACGATACGTTTAGTGCAAGTACGCCCACATGTACCTACCTATAGCCACGAGAGTACAAGATAGTGTACGTGTGTATAGTCAGCCGCGCTGCGAACAAAGCTACATACACTTGTAGTTAGTATTCTTTGCTTTTAGCATCTGCGGTCGGCGATTTCGCGATCGCAGTTGCTAAATCTCATGGCCTGTGTGTGCACCTCTACTGCTATGTCAGAATGAACAATCGATGAGTAATGTGTCGTGTGGTAGGTGGTTCACAGGTGCTTGCGCAGCAGCCGCTTCCTCAGGCGGTATTCATTGTTGTTGTTCATCGGCGCTCGTTTGTACTTCAGGAGCTCCGGGGGCACCATCTGGAATTTGATATATAAATATAATATTAAACGAAGATTGGAGTTAAGTATATTATTTAATATTAATTATTAAATTGAAAGTTTAAATTATAATTAATTAAGCAATATCCATTTTTTTACTTATAACATACAATGACGTCAGCAAACATTAATGTAAATGTCAATACGGAACAATTGAGATAAGACAGACCATTCACATTCAAATCGATTTTATACTCATCAATTGTATCATTCACATCTGTCCTTTTTGGTATGTCATGTATTCATTTAAATCATAAAATAATTCTTGAGCGAGCGACAATGTCAGCTTGTCAGCGGAACGTCTTTAAATATATTTGGTAATGTTTATGTACTTTGATAGGTAATACGCATTTCTTTTAAATGTTTCTAACATCGACTGAGGAAGTAAAGTTTAATAGTTATTTGTTATACAAGAGTGCGAAGTTGCTTTTTAACCGCGTGCTCAATTGTGATGACCGAGCAAGCGAAGAGCGTTAGCGAGGGAATCAAAAGAGCACGAGGTGAAAAATGTTTGCATTTGAGTGCAACACGTAACTTTTCATCCCACCTCAGCGAGGAAATTACTGAATGCAAAAAAACATCTACAATCACAAGATCTTTTGCGCGCGAAAAGCAAATTAAAAAAAGTACACCAAGGAGGTTCCGAGTCTGAGTTTTTACCAAATTAAAAAAAGTTGTATGATGAATTCGGCACCATGGAGGTAGAAATAAATAGGTTTAATGATGTTTTGAATTCACAAACTTAGTGCACACGATGTTCTAAATTCAAATTTACTTCATCCTCTAGCGGATAAAAACGACTTTTGCACTCGGATATCGAAGAGCAAAAACCCTCTCTGAGATGGGGCATGAAAATGTATTTTCGCGGTGCCGGTGGCATTCCTCGTGACAATTTCGGAATGAATATCAAAATATCTCGGAGGCTGTACCTTAAGTTCGCCTCACGATACGACGCCCGTGAGTTCGAATCCCGACACGTTCCTGCACCAGTGACTAAAGCGCCGATTCCACATCAAAAACTCAAAACTCTTGCTGTGGGATCAGCGCCTTAAGGTATATTCACGCTCGCTCTAAAAACGATGAAGGGAAACATCGTGAGGAAACCCACTCGGGCGCTTTGGAGTGTGATACTCCGACCTGTGAGCCACCAAACACAACCATGTCGTCAGCGAATTGTAGTCGTGTTTCGGGATGCGAGGTGTGGGTGCCCGCGGGAGACAGACTTATTTATCAGGACCTTAGCGCACACGACGGCAGTTGTCTTTAGTAATTCAGATGTCACCTCACCGCACAACTTGTTACGGTTGCTCCTTCACTGTAGAAGCAGTTCGATTGTGGAGCGCGTCACCTGCAGAGATGAAGCGACCACCCTCGCTGGATACCTTTACTACGTAAGTAATAGTTCTCTTTGCCTTTACACCGAGTAAAGGTCTTTTACTATTCGCAATAGCTACAATTATCTTCATCCTGTTATTGGAATGTATGAAATATTTATTTATTTTAATGTGTAATAATAAGTAATAATGTTTATTATATTTCAAAAGTATTGTATGAACTATTTCATTTGTGTGTATATTATGTAATTGGTTTATGTAAGTGTATTAAGATATTGAAAACTACCGTCCATTTATTCTTGCGTTCCTCTCCCTGCACGGTTGTCTGGAAGAGATCGCTTGTAGCGATAAGACCACCAATCGTTACACTACTAATAAACGTTTATTGTTAGTTTTAAATTATCTGTGTGTTTTAATAAAGAGTTATTTGATTCCATTATATAAGAAAGAAATCGCATAAATAACATTAAATGATCGAGCTTGTCCGTCGGTGCGCGGCTCCAGGACGACACAAACATGGCACCTCGCGCGGCTACATATATACGTATAGGTACTCGCTCAATTTTCAGATACACATTCATTTGTTTATGTATTTATCAACCTATTTTCATCCAACAGACACCGAAAAAGCTGGGGCCCCAATAATCCCCGCTAACGCAATTAGGTGCTAAGCGCCCCAAACGGGGTCAAATGGGGTTCACTGAATATTTGAGAAGTTTGTACACATTTCACGGAGCCCTACATCGAAGAGCTTAAAGTATTTGAAATATTAAAAGAGTGACCCTTTACCGAGGGCGCGCGCGTGGCGAGTGTACATGGCGGGCACTGGTCGCAGGGTCCCGTGGGTTTAGACAAAAGGTCCCTCTCTCGCGGTTACAAGTGTTCAAACAGGATGTCCCCAAATGATGTCGGTCCGCCGGGACAGGGGTAACATTACGTAGATTCTTTGACAATTTTCAAAAAGTGTTAGTGGTTTTTGCGTTTCTTTTAGATTAGATAAGATAACGCTTTATTGTGACACAACAACACCAAATAATTACAGAACAATACTTAAATAAATAAATATAGCAAAATTCAGTCCGGATGACGTTATTTGTGGAATCCTAAAATTAAAAGCTAGTAGCTCAGTTGGTCCTGAAAACCTTCCGCCGATTATTGTTAAAAACGCAAGTGAGCTGTTGTGTGGTCCCCTCTGCCATATATTCAAGCTTGGCTCTAAAGTCCGGAGTTTACCCTACTCAGTGGAAGCTGTCCAGGGTAACCCCAATACCTGAAAGCAGCAATAGGTCAATGGTGGAGGAGTACCGCCCAATAGCCATTTTATCTTCGCCTGCTAAAGTATTTGAAAGCACTTGCACAAGTACATACACACGCAAGTGGATAGGTACTTGTGCAATGAACAACACGGCTTTAGAACCAAGAGATCCGTCCAAATACCAATCTGCTCGCTCTCGTAGATTATATTTACAAGCACCTTGACAGGGGATGCCAGGTTGACGTGCTCTATTTCGACTTCCGGAAAGCGTTCGATAGGGTTATAATGACATACTGCTGGCCAAGTTAAGTAGTATAGGCTTCGCCCCGGGACTTCTCTGGCTTCTTGTATACTACCTTCGCGACCGCCAGCAGTTTGTTAGACTCGGTCTCTATGAGTCTCGATCCTATCACACGCGATCCGGAGTACGTCAGGGATCAATTCTTGGCCCCCTCTTGTTTTTGTTAATGGTCTACGACTTGCCAACAACTATCCGACATGCTAAAAGCCTACTCTACGCTGATGACCTTAAACTATTTCGAGAGGTAAAATCGGAAGCTGATTGCATTAAACTGCAAGAGGATGTTGACGCCATTTACGGAGGATTACGCCATTACGCCATTACAGGATGGAGTTTAACCCCACTAAATGTTATGTCATGTCTTTCGGGCGAATGAGGTTCCCAATCTCCTTTGATTATAAGCTAGGTAATCAGGATATAGTCAGAAAGGTTGCTTTGAAGGATTTGGGAGTCGCATTTGACCGGAAGCTGACATTCAATGACCACATCAGCACGCTGGCCTTTAAACGACTAGGTTTCGTTGTAAGGAATGCTCGGGACTTTCATCAACAGTGTGGTCTGACTGATATATGGTGCACTCGTCAGAACCAAGCTTGAGGCCAGCGCATGCGTATGGAATCCGCACGAGTCTACATATGCTCTGGTGGGCTGTGGTGGATGGGCGGTCATTTTGTCTGTATGTCTGAGGTTCTGTGAGAATGATGTGTGATCGTGCAGGTACGTAGTTAGTCATCATTGGACATTGCATTCCTGACAATAAGTAAGTACTATTTTAACATTTTGACATTTAATTTTATTATTTTATTGATTATTCTTGATTATTTTATTAGTTTTGATATTTTATTTTGTTATTTTATTGACTGACTTGTAATTTTATGTAATTGGTTAACCGTTTTAATTAATTAAAATAAATTGAAATTGAAATTGAAATTAAAGGTGAAGTGTTAAATTTAGCGGTGTTAAATTTTTATTTAATCGTTGAGATTCGGAACCTTTTCCTTCAGAGATATCCCGTAATAGAAAATCATAAATAAATGTATCTGTTCTTTTTTTACTTTTCATGTTTAAGGAGCGCAGCACCCTGGCCGTTAAAAGGACAGACAGGATTCGAAATACAACGCTGCTCTCTAAAACGGGCATCATTGACGTGGGCAGGAAGGCTGCCAGGTTCAAGTGGGATTGGGTGGGTCACATAAGCCGTATGCATCGTGCATGGGTCGCGATGCGACTGGTGTGCTCCAGCGCAAACAACGCAGCACTTGCGGTCTTGCCCTCAGTGCCCCCACACCTGCACTTTACAAGACCTGTATGAAGCTACTCCTCCTGGGGTAGCAATAGCCGAGCATTGCATAAAATTATTTAAAAATTAAAACATAAGGACCATCGATACGAAGAAGAAGAAGACTAAAACCGTTGTTGTGACACAGTGCAGTGGTCAAACGTGCTTACCTCAGTGTCTCGGTAGGCGGGCGCGGGCTGCGTGAGCCGGTCGGGCGCGGGTTGGGGCTCCTTGGGCCGCGGGCGCGGGCGGCGGTACTCGTCGTCGTCGTCGGGCTCCGCGCTGTCGCGCGCGCCCGACTGCTTCTGGATGACGATGCATCTGCGACATCTCTTGCTCATAAAATGCATCATATTAAACTACGTACAAGCTGCCTAAAGTGACACTTTTAAGTTCTACAGGCTATAGTAAATGGGCTAGCAAAATTATCAGTTACAAACAATCCATATATGGAATGTGTGGCATAATAATTAATGTAGCGCGGTTGTGTTTTGGACACGATATAAAATAAAAAAATAGAATAGTTTCGTAACATTAAATTGTCTCCGTGTCTACTGCAACGGGACAAATCGGCGTTTGTATGAGAGTTGTATGAGAGAGAGAATGAAATAAAAAGAGGTAGTGGGAGGCGCAGTAGTAAAGTTAGAGAGAGATGGACTGGTTCACGTGGTAGTCTCTGAAGTCGTACTTGTTGCACTTCTAGAACACGCGACTTTTCTCTTGCCATTCTTTTTTATAATTTCGAGCCCGACGCGGCTCGATGTGGAATTGAACTCCGGTGTGCTGGAGGTTTTTTCTTTTTTACGCTTAATAGATCTATGTTTGTGTACTATCTCGCCTGATGTGAAGCGATGATGTGGCCTAAGATGGAGCACATAGATCTAGAGAGGGACGGCAGTTGAGCGGCTGCTCAGACCCGTCTTCCCGATGGTTCACCGAACATCATCCCGAAACACGACTAGGTCGCTTGACGGCATGGCTTTGTTCGGTGGGTGGTATTACAAGCACGGCCAGAGCCTACCACTCCAAAGCGAGTAAGCGGGTTTCATCACGATGTTTTCCTTCACCGTTTTAGAGCGAGCGTGCAAAATCTGCACTGAACTATAACTCATTGGTGCAGGGCTGAGTCGGGATTCGAACCCAGGTGCGTCGGATCGAAAAGCGCATGAGTCCCCGCTGAGCCACACTCGCTCTAACTAGGTCGCACAAACTTCCACTCGGTGACGGCTCTCCTCGACATTTTATAAAATCCAACGATGCCATACTTACAATCAATAAAGAGGTCGTACCCGCTCTAACGTCTCGCCCGCGCCCAGGGCCTTTGTGCAGATAACAAATTGTAATTGTTATGGGCAGGCGTGGCGCTTACCATCAGGCGAACGAGCTCGTCTCATAGCCCAGTAACATAAAAAAAAGTTAGATAAAACAATAATATAAAACATATTCACCCCGACCTCTCCCGCCGGGACGCTGCGGCTGACATTTCTGAAAAAAGAATTTCCAATAATCGTATTACACATATCCATAGTATACAACATTTCCGAACCCAAAAGGGTCCGAAAACGGAACCATACTGTCGGAACCCTGAACGCACGAGGTTCGCACTCGCGCTTGGCCATTTTCTTATGTAAGCGAGAGAAAAATCTATTTCAATGTGGCTGAGGACAGTAAGAAATAAACAAAAATCTACCTATTTGTGTAATGACAGCAAGTATGAACACTACTGCAAGCGGCCGCGGCACCATGTTGAATGCTGCAAGTCCTTGCTGCACGCGAGTATATATAGCAGGCGAGTCGAGCGACACGCGGCAGGCGGACTTGTTCAATGGTTGCATGCATGCGGGCAAATTATACCAGTACGAACTGTGCGACAGATAAAAAAGCTTTTATTGATAACATAACGATGCCCGGGGCTGCCTGGTGGTAGGTTTCTCGTATGCGACAGGCCACCTGGGTGGGTACCACCGTATTGCCAGTTATTCTGCCGCCAAGCAGTAGTGCGCGAGCATTACTGTGTTCCAGTTTGAAGGGCATTGCAGCCAGCGAAATTACTAAATACACTCGATAGCAATGAATCCGGGTCACTTAAAGAATGTTAAAAATCTCGGAAACTAAAAATGATAGGTTAATGCAATAAATTGTATTTAATAGACAATGTAATACTCCTTAAATGAAAGTAAAAAAAATATGAGTCACCATACATTTTATTAACACAAAATTACATAAAGAAAAAAACTGCTGATCTCTCCTTAAAACAAAAATAGGAAACATGAAATTGTTGAACTTTATTACGATTTTCTTGAATTTTAATACTTCGTATTGCCTCCTAGTGCTTCCATTACTGCGTTTACGCGGTTTGGCATGCTGTACACCAAGTTCCTTATACGATTTTGGGGAATATTCTCCCATTCCTCTGTGAGAGCAATTTTGAGCTCACGAAGCGTGATTGGGGGAGGGTTTCGTTGTTTTACGCATCTGCCTAGCTCGTCCCAAGCATGCTCGATCGGGTTGATATCCGGGCTGCGCGCTGGCCACTCCATACGAGTAATGTTCATCTCTTGAAGGTAGTCATTCACAATCCTACCTGTATGAGGTCGGGCATTGTCATGCATAAATATAGCATCCTCACCTAAATTGACCATAAATGGACCAACGTGATCATTGAGGATTTCTTCCACATATCTTACGCTAGTTAAAGAGCCGTTTTCTATGATCACCAGCTCTGTGCGACTTTCAGAAGAAATTCCGGCCCACACAAGTACAGACCCACCACCGTAGGCTACTTTTTCTTCGATGCATGCTTGCTTGAATCTTTCCCCTGGTCTTCGATACACTCTGTGTCTTCCATCGTGCTTGTAGAGCATAAATTTTGATTCGTCGGAGAACATAACTTTTGACCAATCTTCAATACTCCAATTTACGTGGCTCTGGGCATATCTTAGTCTCGAAATACGATGCCCACGCTCCAGTTTAGGGCCGTTTGCAGGTCTAAGGGGTTTTAAGTTAGATTCAGCAAGCCGACGTCTTACTGTCCATGCACTTGGGTTACTTCCTCCGAGGCGTCGAAACTGATTGGTGAGTTCAGTTCCTGTGAGAAAGCGATTTCGAAGCATGGTGTTCACCAAGTATCGGTCTTCTCGTGCTGTGGTACACCTGGTTCTGCCCGTTCCTGGTCTGCGTAGGTTAGAACCAGTTTCTTCGTAACGTCGGAGAACTCTTTGTACTGTTGACAGCGACACACCGACAGTCCTGGCTGTATCGCGCTGACTCCGGCCGGTTTCCAGCATTGTAAGTATTCTGGTGCATTCTTCAGGCGTAAGCGACATAATTTCAGCTTGAATAATGAATATAGAGCACTATCAACATGGTTTATGTACCCACATAAATGACAGATTACAAACAAAAGCAAAACCAAATGCTGTAATTTCGTAGTTCCATCTTCGAAAGTGGCCCTTTTTCAAATTTGATTTTTTTATGATATAACTTTACAATAACTAAGAAGTTTTAATACCTTCATTTAAGAAGTATTACATTGTCTATTAAATACAATTTATTGCATTAACCTAGCATTTTTAGTTTCCGAGATTTTTAGGATTCTTTAAGTGACCCGGATTCATTGCTCTCGAGTGTATATGAGACTTTTTAACAACAGCTAACTGACTCCGGGTGACGAGCGCAGTGCAGTGCTGCGTAAGATTTTACAAAACAAAGTTCTGGGTGGTGCTGCGACTGTTATGGGCAGGCGTGGTGCTAACCATCAGGCGGTCGACCAGCTCGTCTCGTCATTAAGTTGCATATAGGCACTTAGTATTTGGGACCAAAGTATGTCGAAGTGAAATATCAATTTTTAAATGCGCACCACAGAGGAACCAAAAAGGCACCAACATGCACTTTTATCACGAAAACACCTCATGCAACTCAAATTAAAAATAAAAATCTCTTAATATTCATAATGACTGCGCATTATAAAACTGAAGGGACCATGGTACATCAGCACCCAGACACAAAACAAATCCTTCCGCTTTGTGTCGGTGCAGCGACATAATTATATAAAGAGCCCCGCGCCCCGCGCCCCGCGACCCGCCCAGTATCATTCAGCTATTCAATAAAACAGAGTGTGTGTTATCCTCGTGTACTACACACAATAACGCACAACGTGTGTGTTGTACGTACAAAATTGAACAGAGAAAGAATAACAATTGGCCTTGTGTTGCATTTAGACACTCATTACTTCGACCAGTGCACTCGACCCCTCCACTCCGCTTCGCTCCACTCCGCTCCGCTGACAGCTGCTCCGTCATTTTCTGACTCATCCACACGGAGCACATCCTCCCTCCAGCATCCACGCTTCCCCACTAGCCTACTTCCTAATTATATTAATTTTGAGAGAGTCTTTTAAAAGCGAATGTTTGTGTTGATGAATATTTGTTATATTACGCAAAAACTATAGAAGCCGCCGGTGAAACCGCAGGACCGGGGTAAGACCGGTCACCGGGTGCAGTTAGTTTTCAACATAATTTAAAAAATAAATGATGTTATGTCCAATTTGTTTTATATTTTTGTAAGGTAAGTGCCGTCCAGTTTGTGAACCTAAATAAAATAATTGTGAGTTGTGTGAGGTGATTGATGAGGTGCACGGAGCACAGTGGGGGCGAACAAGCAGACACACGTGCACGGACGTGTTTACATTTAGAGAAGAGATAACAAGACACCGCTAGCTGCACCGCAGCCGCGCCGCAGCCGCGCCGCAGCCGCGCCGCAGCCGCGCCGTAACTATCTTACGTCTAACTCATGGCTACTCACTTGGAACAAGTTACTATTATTGACAGTAGCTCACCAGCTCCACGCTCGCCGGGGCGTAGCTGCGGTGCGGCTGCGATGCGGCTGTGTGCGGTTGCGGCGCGTCTACGGTGCGGATGCGATGCGGCTGCGGTGTCGAATAAACCCCATTGAGAGGTCTACCAACAGTGGCGCGGCAGTAATGTACTTCATTGAAGAGTTCGGAGGTCAAGTGATAACTCAACGCGCACTGATAACAAGGCGCACGCGCATGCATACGGATGTAGCTCCAAATTGTTTCTCCGGAGTTTCAACGGAACTCAGTTACAAAAAGTGCACCTAAACAAAATGTTTTAGGTATAGTAATTAGCTGACATCATTGCGCAAGAGGGATGTATTGGTACCGATGTACCTAATAATGGTTGATAAGTGAATAAAAAACAAAATGACACTTCACTTGTACAGACCTATTACATGCTAAGAACACCACCACCTCCTACTAAATAAACGTTATAGACTCGCCTATACACTGTCTCGATGACAATAATTGATAATTAAATTTCTAATTTGATGACAAAACTAATAATGAACGATACCTACTTTCGGGCATTTTTTTATTGTAATATTTTTATAACATTTTATTTTTCTCAATGTGACTTAATTTAATTAATATACCACAAAGTATTATATATTATTGTAACATTTATTATGAAATAAATAAATAATATAATGTTTAATAATAAAACTGTTAAATATTTGTACGCCTACAAAGGCCGAATTTTGTAGGGGAAACTACTGCTATGTCACCTTGCAAGATTGTAATCGAAATTCTGGCAAATAAATAAATATCATTTCATTTCAAGATTTATTAATGGTGCTTTTCTCAGGATTTATTCTTACACTGCACCGCCGCAATATCAGTCATTCTATAATGATTCCAGCAATAATTACAATTAAAAAATCGAATAAAGTAAAAAATACTTTATTTTAGACCATTATATAAAAAGACTATTTCAGATTATTATAATGACTTGGAAGCTACTCAGGGTGATGCAATCATCAATAAGGGCAGCTATTAAAAGTAGGCGTGGCGCTTATCATCACGCACACCACCAGATGCTAGTTTGGTTACCTAGGTCTATCTAAGTAGTTAGATAACCACAGCACAGTTCCTACAACAAAACGAGCAGGATAAAGTAAAATAACCAACATTACAATGTAGGAGTTACAACTGTGTTCGCCTCATCCCTCGACACAATGTCCCTCGCGACGAGCTCGTCGGTCGGACAGACCTTATTACAATAGTCATTATAATTGTGTATTATTAATAATAGCGGCTGAATGTAGCGACAGTTTGCTGTTTAATAATAATGTGTGTATAAAGTGTATAAGTTTTGGTGACAATGAGTTTTAAGTTATTGTTAATCTTCGTTGGTAAGCATTCCAAGCATTTCAGAGAGTTACCTATCAGTATTAAGTTTCTTATTCAAGTTTGGCATCACAAACGCACTTATGAGCAAGTGAAGTTCAATGACTCTATGGTTGCCTGGAAGAGATCGCATTTAGCGAGACGGCCGCCCGTTGTTAAACACTTTTTAAAATTATTTTTATGAATGTCTTTAATTTAATGTGTGCAATAAAGCGTTTATCTATTATATATATGTATATATGTAGCACCGAGTCGGAAACATAATGTTACTCAGAAGATACGTATGTACGACAACAAATGGAGGAGGATTAGATCGAAATCTATCAGAAAACATAATCAGAATTTAAGAACATTTTACGAAATAGGTAACAAAACTACCACTTTGTAACTGGCATGGCATTGGCACTGCGCCATGGTCCTATCCGTGTCCAGCTCGTGTTACTCTACAGTGTACATAGACGGCGCGCAGCCGTCTGGTGGGGCCTGCACGTGCTGCACGCGCGTGCTGCAGCTGTGTGGGTACGTCTACTAGTTTTGGAAAAAGAAGTATTTTTTGTAAGTTACATTGTACTCGTATACTATATCTGGTGGTCCGTTAAACATTACTATATACCTATATTAAGGCTATATCGTCCCATTGCAGGGCAAAGACCTCCCTACTTTCCTTCCATTTTTCGCGGTCTTGAGATAGAATGGGCCAATCTAACAGAAACGTATCCAGCTCGTCTCGCCATCTCCGTGTTGGTCTGCCGCGTTGTCTGCGTCCATTGTTGGGAACCCATTCGGTTGTTCTTTTGGCCCAAAGTTCGACAGATATGCGGCTGACGTGCCCATTCCAATCCCATTTCAACCTAGTAACTCTCTAAGTGACGTCAGTGATCTGAGATCCGTTAAACATATTATTATTAGCCTGGTTTGTCCCCCTGCAGGGCAAAGGCCTCCCTACCCTCTTTCCACTCCTCACGGTTTAATGCTTTTTGTGTCCAGTCCTTCCAGTATGCGTCTAGTTCGTCTCGCCATCTACGTCTGGGCCTGCCGCAGCGTCGTTTAACGTTGCGTGGGGTCCATTCTGTGGTGAGGTTGGCCCACAGCTCGTCCGACATGCGGCAGATATGTCCGGCCCAGTTCCACTTTAATTCGGCGGCTTAAGTAAAATATGTATATATATCTTTTATATATATTTTTTTTTGGCTTTGTTTAACTTAACGTTAAACATAGCCAAAAAAAAAATAGTAAGTACCAAGTATCACAACATCCGAGTGTCGGGGTATCAGTGTGAGTACTGGTTCCAGCGAGCGCGGCGTGGGCGGCGGGCGCGGCGCCGGCGCTGCCGACGGGGCTGCGGCTGCTGTTCCCGGCGGCGCCGGCGCGCCGCTACGTGTACCGCGTGGCGCTGCAGGTGGCGGTGGGCACGGAGCCGCCGCCCGGGGCGCCGGCGGGGGCGCCGGCGGGGGCGGGGGCGCGCGGGCGCGGCGCCTCGCGGTGGCGGCTCGAGGGCGCGCTCACCGTGCAGCCGTGCGACAACTACACGCGCGCGCGGCTGCACCTGCACATACAGAACGTGAGTGTGCCGCACTGAACTGTACCTACTCTATACTAATATTATAAAGTGGAAAGATTTTTTTGTTTGTTTGTTTGTGATGAATTATCTCCGAAACTACTTGAACGCTTTAACCATTTTTTCACTAATAGAAAGCTAAATTATCAGGAAATAACATAGGCTATATCAATATAAGTATGTACATAATATATTTGTTACTTCTTCACGCAAAAACTAATGAACCGATTTAACTTGATAGGTACATGGCTGTTAGCTATACTTAGCTGTTACATTCTATCTCGATATGCCCACGGAATCAAAACTTATGCGTGTCAAAAATATATAGTATTAAAAGTTCTGGGTGGCACTGCATTGTTATGGGCAGGTGTGGCGCTTACCATCAGGCAAACGTCTTATCGCTCAGACCCATAAAAAAACTGGCATAGCGAATCAAAGATGGCGCTCATAAAAATGATTTGATGGTATGTCATTGGAATTCGTGGAATCTACTTTTTCATTGTGATGAGTTGCACTTCTGCAGTTTGTTTTTGCAATGTTCTCATAATTATCTTCTTCTGAAAATTTGGTCCATTATATTTAAAACAGTAATATCTTCCAAAATATTTGTTTCAGAAAACTGTAATAGATAACAGTGAACAGAACCACCTGTATTCCGTCGAAGGAGACAAATTCCTTAAGAACCCGTGGGAGCTGGACTATCAGGTTTGTAAACTAAAATACGCGTAATTCATACAACTCATAACATTTTTAAAAAGGTTAGAAACGAAATACCAAAGGGTTTATAGGATACATTTCGGTGATAGTGCACAGGAACTTCACGACCTAATTCCACCTCCCCCTTTCATCACAGGACGAGTAGAAGATCGGCCAAATATCACCCATTATATTAGCTTCAGAAGATGTTCCTTAGTCCGGACTTTTGGCCTGAGGGCGTGGTCTATCGACGCTTTAGGGAAGCGAAGTCACCGAAAAATCCCTAGAGTTTAATATTATCATTTGAATTGTATATATATGTTAATCTCTAAGGCATTTATAATATGGGCCTCTGATAATTTTACTTCGATGGACCTTTATTATTGCCTGAAATAAAATTATAATATTATTATTAGCAAGTAAACATTCCGCCAATTCATACAAAGAGTTTTGGTTCCACGTTCATAGTGCGTACTGGTAAGGAATGGAACTGTTTGATAACTAAAATCTAATGAATAGGTATCTCTAGATCTAAGTGCTCCATCTTCGGCCACGTCGACGCTTAATATCAGGCGAGATGTTCGTTAACCGTAGATTTTTCAATAAAAATAATTATTAAAAATAAATCCTCTGTATTCATAATGAAAAGCAGAGTGTAACTCTCGAAGTATAGCGGTCCTCGTATCATCACCATCATCAGCCCATCACGTTCCCACTGCTGGGACACAGACCTTCTCTCGTAGAGAGAATGGGCCATATTCCACCAAGCTGGCCCAGTGCGGGTTAGTGGATGTCAAATATCCTTCAATTTTTGTGATAAATTCTTGGACATGCCGGTTTTCTCACGATGTTTTCCTTCGCCGTTTTTAGAGAGAGTGTTAAATCCGGATATAACTTAAGAATGTCAGTGGTGCAGGGCCAGCGGGATTCGAACTTCGGGTGCGACGGATCGAAAGTCGCACGTTCTCCCACTGAGCTACACTCGCTCTACTCCTCGTATAATTGTGTGGTTTTCTTGTATTAAATGGATCGTGTCATATATTTCCATGTCCAGCTAGCAGCATAGTCTGGTTAGTGTTGTGTGTTTTCAGGAGAACGGCTTCATAAAGTCGATCTACGTGATGGAGGAGCCGCCGTGGTCCGTCAACTTGAAGCGCGCCATCTCCGTCAACTTCCAGTTGACGAGGAACTCGGCCGCCGCCACCTACACCATCAGTGAGGTAATCACTGGCTGCACTTCACGGTTTCACCCGCGTGGATCATTCCCTGGCTCCCCGCGGCGAGTTCACCACCTTGTCACGTGCCTTACGATTAATAATGTCATGTCTCAGCACATTGATATTTATCATTGTAGCCTACCAAAATTCATAGAAATAGCACTGAGGTCTATTGGAAATAATGTATAGTTTTCTTAAAGCATCGTATTGGGGTGTCCTGTCGGGATTGTATAAATATGTTTTTATAAATATTGAAAATAAATAAATTTTCCGAAGTGAAAAGGATCCAATGTCGTATTTAAGGTCTATTAATATCTAAAAATTCAAAGTAAATAGTGACCATCATAACATTAACACTCGAAATAAGGATAGGATTGTTGTACCTAGGTATAGACTAACTAAAACGAATAAGTCCTTTATGGGCAACTGCGTACGTTTTTATAATAAAATTCCAAAGTGTATAACGGAGCTCACAGAAAGTAAATTCAAATTACGCGTTAAGAATGTTCTAATGAGAAAAGCATACTACACGGTTCGTAATTACATAGAAGACAAAGATGCTTGGAACATTCCACTTCTGCAAAGTAACCAACTGGTACATAAGAAACATAACATTGTAAAATCTAAAAAAATTTTAACAAAATCTATAAAAAAAATGCCCCTCAGTTTCTTGCCGTATCTTCTGAGTAGTGGTTCTTTTTCCGATACGGTGGTAGAGTCATTGTGATAATTTGACGTTCATAAGTGCGTCTGTGATGCCAAAATTATTAAAGAGATTTTGATTTTGATTGATTAGATGTTTACCTTTACACAGAGGGTCACAGACAAGCACTGCAACAACACACCACCGCAACACCGCAAGTCTCCAGCCGACACACGCGGAGGAATCCGATTTATAGTTGTTCTCCAGGGAACTGTTTCTTTCCCCGCGGTGAAACGTATCATACGCTTCTACCTAAAGTATCAACCTACCTACATACGTAGGTACTAGGTATCTTTTGACCTAACCTATTTACAATATGAGTACGTTATTAGGATAAACTGAGAGAGTGCTTGACGCGTACTGTTCAATTTGTCTCTGTGCGAAGTCCAGCTCGTGTAACATAGAGTTTTGTTCCGCAGCCGTGCCTGGACGACATCTGCGTGCTGGTGTACTCGTGGCGCGGCGCCGCGCTGCGCAAGTACACCAGCTACCGCGTGCCCGCCGCGCGCAGCTCCTACTCGTGGGGCTCCGTGCCCTGGACCGCGGAACGCGCGCCCCTACCTGCGGTCAGTACTCCAGCTACCGCGTGCCCACCGCGCGCAGCTCCTACTCGTGGGGCTCCGTGCCCTGGACCGCGGAGCGCACGCCCCCTGCCGCAGTCAGTACTCCAGCTACCGCGTGCCCACCGCGCGCAGCTCCTACTCGTGGGATTCGTGCCCTGAAGCGCAGAGCGCGCGCCCCCACCCGCGGTCAGTACTCCAGCTACTGCGTGCCCGCCGCGCGCAGCTCCTAGTCGTGGGGCTCCGTTCCCTGGAGCGCGGAGCGCGCGCCCCCATCCGCGGTCAGTACTCCAGCTACCGCGTGCCCACCGCGCGCAGCTCCTACTCGTGGGGCTTCGTGCCCTGAAGCGCGGAGCACGCGCCCCTACCCGTGGTCAGTACTCCAGCTACCGCGTGCCCCGCCGCGCGCAGCTCCTACTCGTGGGGCTCCGTGCCCTGGAGCGCGGAGCGCGCGCCCCCACCCGCGGTCAGTACTCCAGCTACCGCGTGCCCACCGCGCGCAGCTCCTACTCGTGGGGCTCCGTGCTCTGGACCGCGGAGCGCGCCCCCACCCGCGGTCAGTACTCCAGCTACCGCGTGCCCGCCGCGCGCAGCTCCTAATCGTAGGGCTCCGTGCCCCGGAGCGCGGAGCGCGCGCCCCCACCCGCGGTCAGTACTCCAGCTACCGCTTGCCCACCGCGCGCAGCTCCTACTCGTGGGATTCGTGCCCTGAAACGCGAAGCGCGCGCCCCCACCCGCGATCAGTACTCCAGCTACCGCGTGCCTACCGCGCGCAGCTTCTACTAGTGGGGCTTCGTGCCCTGAAGTGCGGAGCACGCGCCCCCACCCGCGGTCAGTACTCCAGCTACCGCGTGCCGGTTGCGCGCAGCTCCTACTCGTGGGGCTCCGTTCCCTGGAGCGCGGAGCGCGCGCCCCCACCCGCGGTCAGTACTCCAACTACCGCGTGCTCACCGCGCGCAGCTCCTACTCGTGCGATTCGTGCTCCTGAAACGCGGAGCGCGCGCCCCCACCCGCGGTCAGTACTCCAGCTACCGCGTGCCCGCCGCGCGCAGCTCCTACTCGTGGGGCTCCGTGTCCTGCAGCGCGGAGCGCGCGCCCCCACCCACGGTCAGTACTCCAGCTACCGCGTGCCCACCGCGCGCAGCTCCTACTCGTGGGGCTTCGTGCCCTGAAGCGCGGAGCACGCGCCCCCACCCGCGGTCAGTACTCCAGCTACCGCGTGCCCGCCGCGCGCAGCTCCTAATCGTAGGGCTCCGTGCCCTGGAGCGCGGAGCGCGCGCCCCACCCGCGATCAGTACTCCAGCTACCACT
>CATOCS010000009.1:0-70000 GCA_951640565.1 Petrophora chlorosata
ACTGACTGACTGACTGACTGACTGACTGACTGACTGACTGACTGACTGACTGACTGACTGACTGACTGACTGACTGACTGACTGACTGACTGACTGACTGACTGACTGACTGACTGACTGACTGACTGACTGACTGACTGACTGACTGACTGACTGACTGACTGACTGACTGACTGACTGACTGACTGACTGACTGACTGACTGACTGACTGACTGACTGACTGACTGACTGACTGACTGACTGACTGACTGACTGACTGACTGACTGACTGACTGACTGACTGACTGACTGACTGACTGACTGACTGACTGACTGACTGACTGACTGACTGACTGACTGACTGACTGACTGACTGACTGACTGACTGACTGACTGACTGACTGACTGACTGACTGACTGACTGACTGACTGACTGACTGACTGACTGACTGACTGACTGACTGACTGACTGACTGACTGACTGACTGACTGACTGACTGACTGACTGACTGACTGACTGACTGACTGACTGACTGACTGACTGACTGACTGACTGACTGACTGACTGACTGACTGACTGACTGACTGACTGACTGACTGACTGACTGACTGACTGACTGACTGACTGACTGACTGACTGACTGACTGACTGACTGACTGACTGACTGACTGACTGACTGACTGACTGACTGACTGACTGACTGACTGACTGACTGACTGACTGACTGACTGACTGACTGACTGACTGACTGACTGACTGACTGACTGACTGACTGACTGACTGACTGACTGACTGACTGACTGACTGACTGACTGACTGACTGACTGACTGACTGACTGACTGACTGACTGACTGACTGACTGACTGACTGACTGACTGACTGACTGACTGACTGACTGACTGACTGACTGACTGACTGACTGACTGACTGACTGACTGACTGACTGACTGACTGACTGACTGACTGACTGACTGACTGACTGACTGACTGACTGACTGACTGACTGACTGACTGACTGACTGACTGACTGACTGACTGACTGACTGACTGACTGACTGACTGACTGACTGACTGACTGACTGACTGACTGACTGACTGACTGACTGACTGACTGACTGACTGACTGACTGACTGACTGACTGACTGACTGACTGACTGACTGACTGACTGACTGACTGACTGACTGACTGACTGACTGACTGACTGACTGACTGACTGACTGACTGACTGACTGACTGACTGACTGACTGACTGACTGACTGACTGACTGACTGACTGACTGACTGACTGACTGACTGACTGACTGACTGACTGACTGACTGACTGACTGACTGACTGACTGACTGACTGACTGACTGACTGACTGACTGACTGACTGACTGTTAGGTTAGGTTAGGTTAGGTTAGGTTAGGTTAGGTTAGGTTAGGTTAGGTTAGGTTAGGTTAGGTTAGGTTAGGTTAGGTTAGGTTAGGTTAGGTTAGGTTAGGTTAGGTTAGGTTAGGTTAGGTTTTTTTTTTTTTTTTTTTTTTTTTTTTTCCTGTCTGGGCGCTTTTGGCCCAGCCCGCGAGCTAATTTGCCCTCTGACTTTCCTCAGAGTCTTTGTTTGTCTATATTTATTGCGTACATTTTTAGTCATTAGGCTCTAAACTATTTCTTCTTAATTACTATTATGCTTACATTCATTTTGCTTATTACTTATAACTATTTATCTTTATTATCTATATTATCTATTTATTTGTAGTGTCTAGTTACAATTTGCTTATCTTTATCTACTTTTATGCTGTTTACATATATACTTAATATATATATAACATCATACATTATTTATCTAGTTTTATTTCTTGCGATTACTTTATTTCCTATTTGCTTACAATATTCTATGAAACTATTTCTATACATCTTATTAGCTATTAATTCTTTTACAGTGTTATGGTTAAGTGCTATGTCTAGGATTTGCTCTACTTCGTATCTTTCGCGACCAAAAATGGGGCACTCTAATAGGACGTGCTCTGCTGTTTCCTCTTTGCTGGGGTCACATGGGCAAGATGGGTCATCCTTGCACTTAAAGCGGTTTAAGTATTTGGAGAACCCACCATGCCCAGTTATGATTTGTGTCAAAATTCCCGTCGGCTCTATCTGTCTCACTATTCTGTAGGCCTGTACCGCGTCCGGGAAGAAAAGTTTTGTTTCTCCTGCGGTTTCTCCAGATTTGTACCTCCGATTCCATTTGTCAAGCGAGTCCATACGGATTTGTCGCTTGACAAATGAAATCGGGCACCGGTCATAATCCGGTTTCCTTTTTATTTTCAAGGCCGCTTCTTTTGCGAGATGGTCTGCGCGCTCGTTACCTTCGAGTCCAGCGTGGGCCTTTATCCAGAACAGTGTTACCGTTTTTGCCTGGTGTTTTATTCTGCACAGGTTTTTCCTAGTTTCTACTGCCAGGGGATGCACGTTTTGGTAATTTACGACTGTTTCAAGTGACGACCTAGAGTCACTATATATGCCGAATGTTAATGCGGAGCTTTTTAAAATTTCCCTGGTAGCTTCGCATATGGCCAGTAGTTCGGCCTGGTAGACTGTGCAATAGGACGGCAGTTTCAACTTCCGGTTCTTGGTCTCGGCGTCATTGCTCCAAAGAGACAATGCCGCCCCGACCTTGCCTTCGATTTTACTGCCGTCCGTATAGATCTGCACTTCTTGGTTGCTGTTTGCGTCTAGTTGCTCTTGGTCTACCAGGCTTATGAACTCCAGGTGCATATGTTCCGCTGGGTGGGGAATGCTTGCGTATGGTTCCCTACTCTCCACATCCCGGTCTCCTAGTGCCGGCTGGGGAACTCCTCTCTTGGCCTCATACAGTGCGGCTGCTTCCTGAATTCTGAGGTCAAGAGGAAGTATTCCAGCCAACACTAGTGCCGAGTTTAGCGAGACTGTCCTATACGCTCTACAAAGCTTCTGGGCGAATCCACGTTGTACTGCATTAAGTTGTTTCTGTACGCACGCTTTGTTTGTGGTAGACGCCCATACGCCCGCGGCATACAATATGGTCGGTTCCACTACTGCAGTGTAAATGGTTCTTATTATTTCTGGGTGCAGACCCCAACTTATCCGGGCGGTTCTGGCCAGCTGTTTATAAAAGCCGAGTGCTTTTCTGCATACGTTGCCCACGTGGTTGTTAAATGTGAGCTTGTCATCGATGGTCAGTCCCAGAATTTTTATCTCTTTTGCTATGCCTATGTCGACCCCGCCCATGCTCAGGAGCGGTGTATCATATTTCAACTTCTTAGTTAGCAACATCGCGTTTGTTTTATGCGGAGCAAATTTAAGTTTATTTCTGCTACCCCATTCCTGAACATAGGCGAGTGCGGCATTGGCATGCCTCTGAATTTCTAGAGCCGTGTCACCATCGAAGACAAGGACAACGTCGTCTGCAAACGCCTGGCAGTAGTATCCTTTTTGCTCTAGTCTTTGAAGCAGCGGGTCCAACAGCAGGTTCCACAGTATGGGCCCTCCAATTGATCCTTGTACGCATCCTTTATTTGTTGCTCTTAATACTTCCTCACCAGCATATCTCAACTTGACTCTCCTATCCTGCAAATAACTGTCCATTATCCTTCTTAGGTTCACCGGGCATTTTTCCTCGGCTAATCGGACTCTGATTGCCGGCCACCACGCACTATCGAAGGCTCCCTCTATGTCTAGTGATACCATCGTGATTATTTTCTTTTGGATGAGCTTTTGGCGTATGTGTTGTACTAAGACATAGAGGGAGTCCTCTGTGCTCTTTTGTGGCATAAAGCCGAATTGCCGAGGACTGAGTTTCGGGAGTACGTGAAACTTAAGTCTTCCAACAATCATCTTTTCCAGAATCTTACCCATCACTGGGAGAAGTCCGATTGGTCTGTACGATTTTGGCTCCGAGTACCTTTCCTTGCCCGGTTTTCTCAGAGCCACGACCGTTGCTTCTTTCCATATGACTGGAAAATGGTTAAGCTCCAGGCACTTGTTTGCCAGTGATAAGTAAACCTCTGGATGACGACTGATGGCGTGTCCACAAATGTCGGCTGTTAGTCCATCTGACCCTGGGGCTTTCTTTGGATTGAAGCTTGTCACTGCGGCTTCTAGCTCTTTTGCAGTAAACGGCGGATCATGGTGTTCATCATTATCCGGCTCGTTTACTTTTTCTGCTTTGGCCCTGATTTGTTGGTGATCTTCGCTGTCGTTTTCTTCCTTGTCCTCAGGGTAGAATGTTTCAGCTAGGAGTTTGGCTGATTCGTTGTGGTCCAAGGTCCTTCCATCTTTCACTAATGGAAGATCTTCCTGTCTCCTTTCTGTCCTCTTAATCACCCGGTAAATCCCATCCCACAGTCCCTCTTTGGTTTGTTTGCAGCAAAATTCCTTCCAGCTATCGATCTGGCATTTAGTGACTTCTGACTCGTATTTCTCCTTTGCTTGCAGGTACTCTTCGATGACTTTCTCCTTTCGGATTGGTGCTGCACATCGGATTCTCCTTCTTTTGGTGTTGACTTCCTTTTTAAGTTCAACGAGCTCTTTTGTCCAATATGGGAATGTGACTTTGCTGTTTTCTTTAATTTTGGGTATAGTTATGTTGCATGCTTTTATTATTATTTGTGTATATTTTTCTATTAACTGTTCTAATTGTATTTTGTTGTCTATTTTAGTTATTTCTATTTTGTTTAATTGGTTATCTTCGAGCAACTGGGCCACTTTCTCATGAAAGTGGTTCCAGTCTGCTTTTTTAGTGTTGAATTTACGAGTTGTGCGTTTAATGTCTATACCCTTTGCCTTGGTTAATTTAATTTGGAAAATTATGGTGTTATGATCGGAGCTCGTTGTACCTTCGTCCACTCTCCAGTTTTCAACTTGGCTGACTATATCCGGTGTGCAAGCCGTGATGTCTACGAAGCTGGAGTAGACTCTCCCTCCCCTTACCGTATGGAAAGTCGGGGTATTCCCCTCGTTGAGCACCTGCAAGTTCAGGTCTTCGAGTGTTTCGGCCATTTCTTCCCCTCGGTCATCCACCTTAGGGCTGCCCCACCATGCGCTTTTTGCATTGGCATCTCCACCAATTATGAGCTTTTTGCCAAACTTCTGTTCGATTCGCCTAATCTGCTCCAAGTATGGCTGTATGGGTTTGGGGTCGGGTTCGAAGTAGAAGGAGACTACAGTTATCTCCCAGGCGCTCGTTCTCAATTTTACCACTACTATGTTAGATGTTGTATGTTCCGGGTATTGTATGACATCTATGTCCTTGTCAAATACTGCTACGGCTGCTTTCGTGGTTTCGGTACCATGGTTGTCGCTCTGGAAGATTCTGACCCCTCTGTAATCTCTCATTCTACCTATGCCCCCCACATACGGCTCTTGGAGCAGTGCGAATGCCATTTTTCTTTCGCTGGCCTCTAGCAGAAGCTCTTTGGTGGCTAGTTCTTTTCGCTGGAGATTTGCCTGTGCCGCAACATAGGGTTTCGGGTTGTTCTGGACTGGATTTGCCGTAGGGACGCCTTTAGCAGTAGGCTATAGTTGATCTAGCTAGTGCCTCCCATTTTCTGCGGATTGGGCACTCCTGGCTAAAGGCGTTATGGTCGATTTTTTCCATCTTTGCGTGGGCGCAGTTGGTGCACGTCGGGGGGACTGCGGCCAGCCAGTCTGCACACTGAGTTCTCACATGGGGACCTCCACAGTGGCTACATTTTTCGATCGTCTCCTTACAAAAGCGTCGGCCGTGTCCATAGCCGAGGCACATAGAGCATTGGACCAGTGGCGACTGGTCTGCCACTTTTAATCGTTGCAGGTCTACATGGACCGTTCCTGCCTCGACCATTCTTTGCCACAGCTTTGGGGAGACTCTCAGCACCACATGGCTTGTGTGTGGGTTCTTCGTGCGTTTTTTGTAGGCTATGTTAATTCTGTCCTCGTTTGTGCCTAGCTCTTTGAAGATGGCCTGGTTCTGGTTTCTTAGGGCTCGCAGTATTTCTTCATCGCTGTTGTATTGAAGTACGTCCCTAAGGATCACCAGCGGGTCTTTGTTCTTTATTTCTTCTACGTTTAATTCTCCTGCTTTGCTTAGCCTTTCTTTAAACCTTTGCCTTTCTTCCTCAGTTCTGCAGCCGACTATCACTTTTCTATCTTTTGCTTTTCGGATTTTCTCTACTAGTACACCTCCTTCTTTAGCGTTAACTGCTCTTCTGATCTTGTTCAGGACTTCTTCCCCTGTCTCGGTCTCATCTTTTGCCGTAACTACCACGGAGTGCAACGCGGTCTGCTCCGGGAGTTGCCTCCTGGGTTGCATCGCTGTCGCACTCGCGTAGGATTTCTTTTCTAATACGTCTTTTAGTTTTTCCATCTTATCAGTATTTTCTACTATTAGTTTTGTATGTTCTTCCAGTCTCCTGATCAGCTCGCTGTTCAGGTGATTGGAGGAGCTATCTTTTCCTTCCTTATGGTCTTGTTCCTTTTCTTTCTGTTGTTCGTTACTTTGCTTGCTTCCTCGTCCTTTTATAGATTCCGACTCCTTCACTAATTGGTAGAGTCGGTCTATCGCTTGTATTACTTCCGTCTTTATCTCGGCCTTTAAGTTTTTCGAGAAGCCTAGGTGCAGTTTCGCTTTACTTACGCAGGCTCTCGCCTCTGTAAGTCTGTCAATGTATTTAGATTTTTCAACTTTTGGCGAGTTTTCTGCTGGTTCCACCGAGGGTCTTCTAATGGGTCTGCTCTCTTGTGAGGACGTGGTCTTTTGTTTTGGTTTTTGGTGTTCCAAAGCTGGCATTTTTTTAGGTGAAGTTTGGGTCTTAGCAATAGTATCCGTTTTTGCGGACTCCCATTCACCTATGCTTGTCCTAACACTCCTGGTCTGATTTAATCCACTTCCTTGTAACGAAGTTGATGCTTCCTCGGCTGCAGTTCCAGCTGTTGTCGCCTGCGAGTTTTCGTTTGATTTCCGCGAATTTTTCACGGGGGTTCTAATTCCGAACGTCATGTTGGAGGGTTGTCAGAGGGACGTGTCAAATTGTTTTAATACGGTGAGAAAGTTTGGTTTGTAAAAGTTTTATAGGGCGTCAAGTCAGTTGTCGCGGGCAGTCAATATAGTTTAAATTTGTAAAAGTTGTAAATAAATTGTCAATGTTATATTCTAAATAAAATTAATAAATTGTAAAAGTAAAATAAAAATAAAAATTTTTATTACACGGTTTTTGTGTCAATATTCTAATTTTAATTTTCTTTTTCTTTTTCAGGTATCCCTGCGGTTGGTGTCAGCGGCGTCGTCCAGCGAGGTAAGTACCAATTATTATTATTATTATTATTTTTTAAATTTAATTTAGTTTAGTTTGCTCTTGGTAGAGCTTGTCCTCACTATATAAAATACGCTTTGTGGTCGGAGAGATACGAAATATGCGATTTTTACAAATTTACAAAAAATTTTTTAATGTGAATTTAAATAATTTTGAGAAAAGGGGGGGTTTACAAATGTAGAGAGAACAATCTTCGTATATCGTTCCTATGGAACGATATTCGAAACTGAAGTCAAAATTGCTCTATCTTGCACCGTTTACGGGATAAATTGATTACAAGTTTATTTGCCGCTTAACTATTGGTAAGGGTTCCACTAAAATGCTTATATATATAAATTGGTTGTAGCAAAAAATCTACTTTTTAGTGCTACGTGTTATGCTTAAGCTACTTAATCTAATTTAATCTAATACTAAACTAAAATGTATAAGAATTTATATTTATTTGAGTTTGAAGATTTTTGTAAAAATTTTTGAACCGCAAAAAATTTTGTATTTTCCAATTTTACCAAAGTTATATGTATAATACAATATAGGTTATAAGCTGTTAAATATATCAACCGTGGTTGGTATATTCAAGCCGCCGTCAAAAATGGTCTAGGACCTACCGTCTCCAAGTTATGGCAGTTTACAACTTAGGTTAGGTTAGGTTAGGTTAGGTTAGGTTAGGTTAGGTTAGGATGCTAGCGCGACGGGGTGCTAGTCCCGGCAACCTCCACGTGTGCTCGGTCGCTGCTTGTCCCTTATGGATACGTCCGGGGGGAACGGCAGTGACTGGGCCGGTGCACCCTGTCAACACGATCAATAACTTCTCCTTGTGGGATTTTGTTGGTCGTGGCAAATAGCTGGGAACGGTGGGCCTCTCTGCGTGTCTCTATGAAGGTAGCATAGAGCACAGCAGATGAGGCCGGCGGATCTTCCGCGGAGGGGGGCGAGCCTCGTGAGAGGCTCAGCGGACCTTCGGGTCGGAGGATGGCCGGCCTGCAAGGCTGGCGGCGCGGCGGGGAGGGTCAACTCGGCCACCCCGTCGGGCAAGACTGGGTGCAGCGATGCTGCAGCCGGAGGCCCGATATCCGGGCCATCTGCCGGGGTGAGATGGTGAATGCTAGCGCGACCCCATCTCACCCCACCATGGCAGAAGACGGTAACCGTGGGGTTTTAGTCAGTAGGTCGCCGAAAGGCGGAGTCTGACATAACCGAAGGGCCTTGTGCCCGGAGGTATCCATGAGGATTTCCCCACGTAAAAAAAAAAAAAAAAAAAAAAGGATGCTAGCGCGACCCCATCTCACCCCACCATGGCAGAAGACGGTAACCGTGGGGTTTTAGTCAGTAGGTCGCCGAAAGGCGGAGTCTGACATAACCGAAGGGCCTTGTGCCCGGAGGTATCCATGAGGATTTCCCCACGTAAAAAAAAAAAAAAAAAAAAAAAAGGTTAGGTTAGGTTAGGTTAGGTTGTCACCGTAACGGAGTGTCAGACTGGGCTCGGCTAAAGTGCGCTGTGCGTAGATAATTATCATAGACGGCTATCTACGATGTCTGACGACAATATGCGTAAAACGCAGCCGCGTGACCCTTCGGGGAAATTTTCAAAAGGCCCTTCTCAGGGCCCACCAAAAGGCCCTTCTCAGGGCCCACCAAACGGCCCTTCTCAGGGCCCACCAAACGGCCCTTCTCAGGGCCCACCAAAAGGCCCTTCTCAGGGCCCACCAAAAGGCCCTTCTCAGGGCCCACCAAAAGGCCCTTCTCAGGGCCACACCCCGGTCATCCCCGCAGGGGAAAGACGTTCGGACGAGGTCCGTGTATCAGATATGGAGATAGATGAAGAAGTCGGCCGAAAACGGCCGAGCTCTTCAATCTACCTGGCCGATTCGGACTCCGAAAGTGACGGGCTGTCTGGCAATAAAGTTTGCCAGACGGCAAGAAGAGGCAGAGGGAGGACCGCCAAGGCGGGCCCTTCCAGAGAAGAGTTCTTGAAACCCTCTTCTCCAGTGCCGTCCAGCAAAGAGCTGGAAGAGGTCCTGCGCGGTAGGAGATACAAAAAGAAGGTCGCTGCGGTCGTCGACCTTGCGACGGATGCGGGTACCGAATCCGATGCCGTCGCAACGGTCGGTGACTTCACCGACCTGAATGCACAGGAGCTGAGGGCGCAGGCGGGCGAAAGCCTCGCCTGCATTCAGGAGGTTGCCAGAAAGTCTGGCAACCTCAAAGGTGAATTTGTGGGTCGCCTTAAGCGATCCACTTCGATCCTGCGGGGGGTGGTTGATGCCCTAGCCAACAGGAGTGAGGCGGAGGAGACGAGGCGTCTCAGGGCGGAGAACGGCCGCCTGCGTCTCGAGGTCGAGTCCGGCAAGGCGGAGGCGAAGGCACTCCGTCGCGGCTTCATGGAAGCCAAGACGGAAGCCGCCGCCGCCGCCACCAAAGCCGCCGCTGCTACTGCTGCTTCCGCAGAGACGCAGGCACCCCCCGCAACGCTGCTGGGGGCGGCTGATTTAGTGGAGGAGCTGAAGCGTTCCTTGACCACCACGTTCGGGCAAATGCTGAATGCCCGACTCGCGGTGATCGAGGACCGGCTTTTGCCTGCCCAGACGGTCCGCCCGCCTTTAAGGGCAGACGCCAAGAAGACGGTGGCGTCGGCACCGAAACCGACGTCGGAGCCGGCCTGCAAGCCTGCACCCAAGTCGGGCAAGCAGGCTTCACACAAGGCTGCTGCCACCCCTGCAGTGGCACCGGTTGCGGTTCCCTCTACCAGCAGAGGGACCCAACGCGCCGAGAAGGCTCCTCCCCCAACTGTCCCTCAGGCGGAAACCTGGGCGGAGGTGACGAGGAAGGGCAAGGGCAGGGGGAAGGGAAAGTCCTCCCAGCCCTCCCTTGCTCCTGCTCCGGCACCCCAGCAGGCTAAGACTGTCGCCGCCGGTAAGCCCAAGCCGGCGGCCTCTGCCAAGCCTAAAGCCAAGGCGGCGCTAAAACCCCCCAAATCCGCGGCTGTTGTGCTGTCGTTACAGCCCGAAGCCGCGGAGAAGGGGGTGACTTATAGCGCCGTCCTCCAAAAGGCGCAGGAGAATGTCAATCTCCAGGAGCTGGGGATTGACAGTCTCCGCTTCCGCCAGACGGCCACAGGAGCCAGGATGTTGGAGATCCCTGGCTCCCAAAACTCCGAGAAGGCGGACAAGCTCGCGGAGAAGCTCCGCGATGTCTTGTCCGGAGTGGCCAACATCGCCAGGCCCGTTAAATCCACTGACTTAAGGGTAACGGGTCTGGACGATGCCGCCACGAAGGAGAAAGTGGCGGCGGCGGTCGCCAAGGCGGGAGGCTGCGCCGAGCAGCTGGTGAAGGCCGGGGAGATCCGCTGGGACTTCGGCGCCGGCTCCGGCCTCGTTTCCTGCCCGACTTCAGCAGCTAAAGTGCTGCTGGAAAAGGGCAGGCTTCTGGTGGGATGGAGCTCGGTGCGAGTGGTGGCACTGGAGGTGCGTCCCATGCGCTGCTTCAGGTGCATGGGGCTTGGGCACACGCGCCCTCAGTGCCCCGCGGTGGCGGACAGAGGGGACCTGTGCTTCCGGTGTGGAGGCGCAGGTCATCGGGCGGCCAGCTGCGGCAAGGCCAACCCACGCTGCGCGATATGCGCAGAGTCGGGAAGGCCTTCCGGGCACATAATGGGGGCACGCAACTGTGCCCCCCCGAAGACGAAGGGGAAGGCCGCCAGGACCCAGGCCGCCCCTGCGGCTGCCAACCACGCCGCACCGGGAGGAGGTCGCCAAGCGGCGAGCCAGGAGGTTGTGATGTCTGAATGATGGATCAAGTCAGACATCACAATCTCCTTCAGACGAACCTCAACCACTGCGCCCGGGCCCAAGACCTGCTTATGCAGACCCTGGCGCAGTGGGAAATAGGCGTGGCGGTCGCAGCGGAGCCGTACTACGTTCCCCCCCATTCCTGCTGGGTTGGGGACCTGGACGGCTCCGTTGCCATTGTGGGGCGGTCTAGCGGTCCCCCCCTCTCTGTCGAAGAGAGGGGCTCGGGATACGCGGTGGCCAAGTGGGGAGAGTACGCTGTCGTTGGCGCGTATTTCTCCCCCAATAAGACCGCTGCGGAGCTGGAGGTCTTCGTAGACCTCCTGGCCGCGGCGGTAAGAAGGCAGGCGCCACGGCAGGTCCTCCTCCTGGGGGACCTGAACGCCAAGGCCCGGGATTGGGGCAACCCCTCCACTGACGCTCGCGGCGAGATCGTCAGGGAGTGGGCGGTTGCCACAGGACTGACCCTCCTGAACAGAGGGTCAGCCCACACGTGCGTGCGACACAACGGGGGGTCCGTGGTGGACTTATCGTTCGCCACCCCGGCGGTCGCAGCACGTGTCCGGGCCTGGAGGGTGATGTCGGAGGTGGAGACTCTCTCGGACCACAAATATATAAGGTTCGAGATCTCCACCTCCCACATCCAGGGAGGGTCTCGGTGCATGCGAGCGGATTTCCCACGCTGGACGATCAGTCGCCTCGATCCCGCTCTGGCGGAAGAGGCGGCGATCGTCCAGTCGTGGTTTGCCGCTCCCATGCACCCGGAAGTGGACGTTGCGGCGGGCCACTTCCGCGAGGGAGTCACGGCCGTGTGCGACACGGCCATGCCGAGATCCCGACGCCACCATGATCGCCGCGAGGTGTACTGGTGGTCGTCGGAGATCTCGGGGCTCCGAGACGGCTGCTCAGAGGCTCGGCGGGCCTACGGCCGCTGCAGGAGGCGGCGTAGCGGCCGAGCCGACGAACAGCTGTCGGTCGAGGAGCTGGCGGTCGAGGGCCAGCTGTACAGCGTTTACCGCGACGCTAAGCGGGAGCTGCAGCTGGCCATCGGCAGGGCCAAGTCCCAGGCCTGGGGTGAGGCTCTGGACGGCCTCGACAGGGACCCCTGGGGGCGTCCGTATAAGGCCGCCCGGAATAAGTTCCGGGGCCAGACGCCCCAGATCGCGGAGTCCCTGGAGCCGGAGCTCCTGGGCAGGGTGCTGGAGGGGCTCTTCCCCGACAGGAACCCGCACCATGCCCCTCCGGTGATGGCGGCGTCCTCCCCAGAGGAGGTGGACCCGGCCTCCATCCCACCTGTGTCGGAGGTGGAGATGGAGGTTGCAGTCGGCCGCCTACGCGGCAAACGGACTGCACCGGGTCCAGACGGGATCCCGGGGCGGGTCCTTAGGATCGCCCTAAGGGAGATGGGCGATCGGCTTCGGGAACTGTTCGACGCGTGCCTCACGTCCGGACGGTTCCCGAAGCTGTGGAAGGACGGCCGATTGTGCCTGCTCCGGAAGGAGGGTCGAGCCGTCGACTCCCCTTCCGGGTACAGGCCAATTGTGTTGCTGGATGACACGGGTAAGCTACTGGAGAGAGTAGTGGCCTCCCGTGTCATCCGGCACCTAGAGGGGACTGGGCCCGGGCTGTCCGAGGCCCAGTATGGGTTCAGAGCGGGGCGGTCTACGATAGACGCCCTGCTCTGGCTCAAAGGGTGGACGCAGGACGCGGTCAGCGGGGGGGAAAAGGCGTTGGCTGTGTCGCTCGACATAGCCAACGCCTTCAACAGCCTTCCGCATAATACGATACAAGAGGCACTCCGTTACCACGGGGTGCCCTTGTATCTGCGGAGGCTGTTGGCTGACTACCTCCAGGACCGCGAGGTCCTGGTGGTAGGGCGCGACGGCTTGAGGCACCGTCGCGTCTCCTGCGGGGTTCCACAGGGGTCGGTACTGGGACCGCTCCTGTGGAACATAGGCTACGACTGGGTGCTCCGCGGCACGCTTCCCGCAAATATGCGGGTAGCGTGCTACGCGGACGACACCCTAGTCGTAGTCAAGGGGACGGACCTCCGGGAGACGTTGCGGTTGGCCACGGTGGGCACAACCCTCGTGGTCGACCGCATACGTGCCCTGGGGCTGGAGGTGGCCGTCTCCAAGACCGAGGCCCTGTTGTTTCACGGGCCTCGGGGGGGACCCCCTCCAGGAACGCGGGTGCACCTGGACGGGGTCCCGGTCCGGGTTGGGACCCAGATGAAATATCTGGGTCTCATCCTGGACGGGAGGTGGGGCTTTGGGGCCCACTTTGCCCAGTTGGCCCCAAGAGTCGTGGGAGCCGCGGCCGCTTTAGGGAGGCTGCTGCCCAACGTGGGCGGCCCGAGCGCCACTTGCCGTCGGCTGTACTCCGGAGTGATCCGGAGTATGGCCCTGTACGGGGCACCCGTCTGGGTGGACGCCCTCGGTCGCAATAACAAGACCCTGCTGCGACGTCCGCAGCGGGTCATTGCGACGAGGGCGATACGCGGGTACCGGACGGTGTCCTGGACGGCAGCGTGCGCGTTGGCCGGAGATCCCCCCTGGGAGCTCCAAGCGGAGATCCTCGCCGAAGTGTATCACTTCGTGGCGGCGAGGAGATCCCGTGGAGAGCCCCCAGTGTGGGAAGAGGTCACACGCATGCGGTGGCAGGCGCGGGCCGCTCTGTTGCGGCGGTGGACGGAGGACCTGGCTCCACCGGTCCCTGGGCAGTGGACGGTGGAGGCCATCCGCCCGGTCCTCCGGAGGTGGGTGAAGCGGCGACATGGGTCGCTGACCTTCAGACTGGTGCAGATGCTTTCCGGACACGGATGTTTCGGAAAGTATCTGCACCAGATCGCAAGACGGGAAGCGACCCCAGCCTGCCATGAATGTGGGGCGCCGGAGGACACGGCGCCCCACACGCTGGAGGCGTGTGCCGCATGGGGCTCCCAGCGGCACACGCTTTCAGCGGTGATAGGGAGGGATCTCTCCCTGCCGAGCGTGGTGATGGCCATGCTCGACAGCGAGAGATCGTGGCAGGCGGTGGTCTCCTTCTGCGAGGCGGTGATGGCGCAGAAGGAGACAGCGGAGCGGGCCAGGGAGGACGACGTCCTGTCTGACCCGCTCCGACGTAGACGAAGGGGGGCGAGGAGGAGGCGGTTCGACCGCCTCCTCCACCCTCCGTAGTGGGGTCACCGGTTGAGAGTCGGGGGACTCTCTGCCGGCTTGCACGGCCCCACTCGTCTGGGGGGTGGCCTTGTTGAGCAGGGTCACCCCTCCATAGGCGTAGTGGCCCGGTTTACCGGGCCTGCTGCCGGGGCGAGATGGTGAATGCTAGCGCGACCCCATCTCGCCCCACCATGGCAGAAGACTGCTCACCGTGGGGTTTTAGTCGGTAAGAGTCCGACATAACCTCTCTGCTGCCCCCGCAGCGGAGAGGTATCCATGAGGATTTCCCCACGTTAAAAAAAAAAAAAAAAAAAAAAAAGGTTAGGTTAGGTTAGGTTAGGTTAGGTTAGGTTAGGTTAGGTTAGGTTTAGGGGTGCTAGTCCCGGCAACCTCCACGTGTGCTCGGTCACTGCTTGTCCCTTATGGATACGTCCGGGGGGAACGGCAGTGACTGGGCCGGTGCACCCCGTCAACACGGCCAATAACTTCTCCTCGTGGGATCTTGTTGGTCGTGGCTAATAGCTGGGAACGGTGGGCCTCTCTGCGTGTCTCTATGAAGGTAGCATAGAGCACAGCAGATGAGGCCGGCGGATCTTCCGCGGAGTCGGGGGAGCCTCGCGAGAGGCTCAGCGGACCCTCGGGTCGGTGGATGGCCGGCCTGCAAGGCTGGCGGCGCGGCGGGGAGGGTCAACTCGGCCACCCCGTCGGGCAAGACTGGATGCAGCAATGCTGCAGCCGGAGGCCCGGATACCGGGCCATCTGCCGGGGTGAGATGGTGAATGCTAGCGCGACCCCATCTCACCCCACCATGGCAGAAGACGGAGAACCGTGGGGTTTTAGTCAGTAGGTCGCCGAAAGGCGGAGTCTGACATAACCGAAGGGCCCGTGCCCGGAGGTATCCATGAGGATTTCCCCACGTAAAAAAAAAAAAAAAAAAAAAAAAAAAAAAAAAAAAAAAAAAGGTTAGGTTAGGTTGGTCGGTGGATGGCCGGCCTGCAAGGCTGGCGGCGCGGCGGGGAGGGTCAACTCGGCCACCCCGTCGGGCACAACTGGTGGTGCAGCGTTGCTGCAGCGGAGTCTTCCCCGCAAAGATGGGAGCCCCGCGAGGGGCTCAGCGGACCTTCGGGTCGTGGGATGGCGGGCCTGCAAGGCCCGCGGCGCGGTTGGGATCGGTCAACCCGGCCACCCAATCGGGCAAACACGATGAGCAGCTGATGCTGCAGCGGACCTTCGGGTCGTGGGATGGCGGGCCTGCAAGGCCTGCGGCGCGGCGGGGAGGGTCAACACGGCCACCCCGTCGGGCCCCATGCGTCTCCGAATCCTAAGGTTTGGCGCCCGCCGATAGGATGCATGGCCGGGGGGAACCCGGTCGCTAGGGCGCCACAAGGGGACCTCACCCCTTCAAAAAGGAAACGGAATGGACAACAAAGGCATTGGAAATATTCCGCAAGTGGGGGGATCCCACCCTTCTGGACGGTCGAGAGAAGGCAGCCCCAATGTATCTGCGGGGGGCAACCAACGCCTCGTGGGCTCCGATCGGGGCCCACGTACCGACGACTCATGCATACCCAAACCGGACACCGAAAACGCAACAAACGATGACCACGGCAAGACAACAACGGACAAAAACGAGGAGGTGCGCGTGGCCCCGTACTACTTACGGAGGGCCCGTGTTGTGCTGGAGCGCACAGTTTGCGCCAAACCAGCCAAGCGCAACGAGGAGGAAGGTGAGGCCTCCGGCGCCTCCCCCGCACCCATCCTGGATGCGGGTGGGGCCCCGCAGGCCTCAGAGAGTCTGATTCCGACTATAAACCTGTCTGAATCAGACTCAGACGCGAGCCAGATGAGTTGGGAGAGTGTGTCGTCCCGCGGTTCTGGAGCTTCCCGCCAGGTGAGGAAGCGCCGGACCAGTGGGGGCGAGGAGCACACTCCCTCTCGTCGTGGGAAAGAGTGCCAGTCAAAGAACGGCCTAGCGAAAGCTAGGGCCGATCTGAAACAGGCACAGGAGGAGGCTGCCGAGGAGAACCTGGCGGAAGAGCAGCGGAATAGGGCGGCGAAGACTGCCGCCCTATTCCGTAAGAGTCCCGTGGCCGCGGCCGCTCCGCTTCGGCTGAGCGACTGCGACGCCGCGCAGCTGGACACTATGCTCCTGGACTCGGTGGACACAGTAATAGCTGTGGCCACCAAGTCCGGGAACTTGAAGGGCACCTTCGTGAAGACCCTGAAAGAGGCCGCGGCCACCATCAAGGCCTCCTTCAAGGAGACGCGGGCCCGCACCATGACGGAGGAGATGGCGTTGTTGGTGCGGGCCAATAAACAGCTCGCGTCGGATATCGGCGATCTCCGACGCGAGCTGGCCGAGGTGAGGACGGCTGCAGTCCGTCCGGTGCCGAACCCGGTGCCGGCTCGGACCTCAGCCCAAGTCCCCACCACGGAGGACGTCGTGCGACAGATCATGGTGCAAGTTGGCACCATGATCAACGCCCGCTTTGAGGGGCTGGAGGAGAGGCTGTTGCCTGCAAGGACCCTCAGACCCCCTCTGGCCGCAGATCGGCGAAGGGAGGCTGAGGTGAGTCCTACAGCAGGCACCAGCCGAGGTGTTGCGCCAACCGGCGCAAAGGCGAGGGCCCCGGCACGCGGAAGCCAGCCCACGCCAAAGGAGAAGAGTGCCGCCGCGGTCAAAGCAGCGGTCCCGAGCCGAACGCTGGCTCCACCCACTGCAGCCCCGTCTGAGGCGTGGTCTGTTGTGGCGAGGCGTGGGACGCGCAGGAAGGAGGCGAGGACCGCGGCTTCGGCTGGGACGGCGGCCCCTCCAGCGGAGAGGTCTGCCCCTCCAGCCCGAGTCCCCCCTAGGCAACAGGCGGCGGCGCCAAAACCGCCTCCCAAGCCTACGGCGAGGTTGGCCAAACTCCGCCCCCCCCGCACTGCAGCAGTAGTCATCACGCTGCAGTCCGGGGCGGCGGAGAAAGGCATCACCTACGCCAAGGTATTGGAGGTGGCCAAGGGGCGGATTAAGCTCGGCGAGCTAGGGGTTCCACCCCTAAAAATAAGGACGGCGGCCACCGGGGCCAGAATCCTTGAGGTTCCTGGCACGGACCACGCTGCTAAAGCGGATGTCCTTGCCGGGAAACTCAAGGAGGTGTTCGAGGGGCAGGAGGAGATACGCATCTCCAGGCCGACGACCACCGCTGACCTGCGGGTTAGCGGCCTGGACGATGCGGTGGTGCCGGAAGAGCTGGCGGAGGCCCTGGCGAGGGTGGGGGAGTGTGCTGCGTCGGCGGTGGCGGTTGGCACAATCCGCAGGGGCCCCGCTGGCATGGGCACGGCATTCGTGCGCTGCCCCGTGGAAGCGGCGAGGAGGATCGCTGGCAGCGGACGAGTGCTGGTGGGCTGGGTAGCGGCGCAGGTCCGCATCTTAGATGCCAGACCTCGGCGCTGCTACCGATGCCTCGCACTGGGCCACGTCGGGGCCCAATGCAAGGCTGAAGTCGACCGCAGCGATGAGTGCTATCGCTGCGGTCGAAAGGGCCACAAGGCCCGAGAATGCTCTGCCGCTCCCCACTGCTCACTCTGTGCAGCAGCGGGGAAAGCGGCAGACCACCTCTCCGGGGGCAAGGCATGCGCCAAGCCCCCGTCAAAGTCAGGGGCCAAACGGAAGGCCGCCGCGGCTGGAGCTAAGGCCCAGCCGCGGCCGCCTACCCCTGATACAGGGCAGGCGGTTCGCATGGAGGAAAGTTAGTTATGGCCCTAACTTTCCTCCAGGCGAACATCAACCACTCCGCTCGCGCTCAGGACCTTCTCCTGCAGTGTCTTGCGGAGAGGTTGATTCACGTGGGGGTGATTGCCGAGCCGTACGTGATCCCACCCAGGTCTGACTGGGTTGGAGATCTCGACGGCTTGGTGGCAATCACCACTCAATCGCCGGCCCGATCCCCCCCCCTTGAAAGTCGGTCAAGGGGCAGGGGATACGTCGCTGCCATGGTGGGCAGAGTGATGGTGGTGGGGGTCTATCACTCCGGTAATAGACCCCGCCACGAGCTGGAGACTCTCCTCAGCGAGGTGGGAACCTTAATTGGTCAGACCCGCCCGCTCCCCGTGCTCGTTCTTGGGGACTTCAACGCCAAATCAGTGGCGTGGGGGTCCCCGACGACGGATCCGCGGGGAGACACCGTAGTCGAGTGGATGGCTGAGGTTGGTCTCTGCCTCGTGAATCAGGGGGCGGAAAACACCTGTGTCCGTCAGTGGGGTGGCTCGATCGTCGACCTGACATTCGCCACCCCAGACCTTGCCTGCCGCATACGCGACTGGCAGGTATTGGTCGACGAGGAGACGCTTTCCGACCACCGGTACATCCGGTTCAGCGTCTCCTCGTCTTTGACGGACACGGTGAGGGGGGAGACGAGCGAGATCGGTCCGCGTTGGGCCCTGAAGCATCTCGACGTCGAGATACTGCTGGAGGCGGCCATCGTCGAGGCGTGGAGCGGCACTGCTCTGGAGCCGGAACCAGTAGACGTGGACGAGATGGCGGACGGGCTGTGTGGGGCACTTACGCGCGTGTGCGATGCGGCGATGCCGCGTGCGCGAGCCCCGCAGCCCAGACGCCAAGTCTACTGGTGGTCAGAGGAGATTGCCGAGCTCCGGCGACGCTGTGTGACGAGGCGCCGCCGATACCAGCGGTATCGGAGACGTAGGCGGCAAGAGACCGAAATCTCCGAGTCTCTATACGCCGCCTACAGAGATGCTTCCAGGGCCCTACGCGTCGCGATAGACGAGGCCAAGAGGCAGGCTTGGGAGCAACTGCTGGAGGGGTTGGAGCGTGACCCGTGGGGCCGCCCGTACCGATGGGCGAGACAGAAGCTCCGCCCATGGGCACCCCCCGTCACTGCTTCGCTCCAACCGGCAGTGCTCCAGAGGGTGGTAGAAGGCTTGTTCCCCGGAGCCCCGGGGACCGAATTCACGCCTCCCACCGCCGTGGCCTCGTCATCGACCGATCTCGAGGGTGAAGAGGAGGAGGACGAGCCTGTCCCTGTTTCAGAGGGAGAGCTGGGTGCAGCAGTGCTCAGGATGAGGGCCAAAAACACGGCGCCTGGGCCAGATGGCATACCGGGCCGTGCGTGGGCCCTCTCCTTGGAGCACCTCACCCCCAATCTGGCGGCCCTGTTCGACAGGTGCCTCAGAGAGGGAAGGTTCCCCAAGAGATGGAAGAGGGGCAGGCTCGTCCTTATCCGGAAGGAGGGACGCCCTGCGGACGAGCCGTCGGGCTATCGTCCGATCGTGCTGCTTGACGAGGCTGGCAAGCTCTTGGAGCGTGTGCTCGCTGCCCGCCTCGTCAAGCACCTCGAGACGGTGGGACCCGACTTGGCGCCCACCCAATTCGGGTTCCGGAGAGGTCGCTCGACGATAGATGCGATATCTCGCGTCCGCGACCTCTCGGAGGAGGCGTGCTCCAGTGGTGGCGTGTTGTTGGCTGTCTCGTTGGACATTGCCAACGCCTTCAACACGTTGCCCTGGAGCACCATTCTCGGGGGATTGGGGTACCATCAGGTGCCCCAATGCCTGCGAAGGCTTGTCGGGGACTATCTCTCCGACAGAGAGGTAGTCTTCCCGACAACCAGTGGGGAGGGACGTAGTCCCATGACGCGCGGCGTTCCGCAGGGGTCCGCCCTCGGGCCACTCCTGTGGAACGTCGGGTATGATTGGGTCCTCCGGTGTGCTAACCTTCGTGGCGTCAATGTCATTTGTTACGCTGACGACACGTTGGTTACCGCCCGGGGGGACAGCTACAGGGAGGCGAAGATCCTGGTGACGGCCGCGGTCGCGACGACCGTATCCAGGATCCGGATGCTGGGTCTGGAGGTGGCGCTCCACAAGTCCGAGGCCATTTGTTTTCATGGCCCGAGACGGGCGCCACCTGCAGACTCCACCATCGTGGTGGGTGGGACGTCCATCCCTGTCCGGTCGACGCTGAAGTATCTCGGCGTCGTCCTGGACAGCAGATGGAAGTTCGCGGCGCATGTGCGACAGCTGTCTCCAAGAATCTTGGGGACAGCTGGCGCACTGAGTCGCCTCCTCCCGAACATCGGGGGAGGGGAGGGGAGCTGCCGCCGCCTCTATACAGCGGTGGTCAGCTCCATGGCCCTATATGGTGCCCCCATATGGGCCGGTGGGCTGGATCGGCAGACAACCGCTCTGCTGATCGCGGCCCAGAGGGTGATGGCAGTGAGAGTGTGCAGGGGCTACCGCACCATCTCTCACGAAGTGGCGTGCGCCCTCGCTGGATCGCTCCCGTGGGACCTTGAGGCCGAAGTCCTGGCCTCGGTCTACTGGCGCAGAGCGCAGGCACGGGAGCGAGACGAGCGACTGGCGCCGCTGGAGGTGACGCGCTGGCGTAACAACGCCAGGGCGGCTGCCATCACCCGGTGGAGGGATCGGCTCCTCACAGGACCCACACGGAGGGGGGCTGGCGCTCAGCGACTGCTTGAGGCGCTTCAGCCCGTACTCGTAGAGTGGGTACGGAGGAGACACGGGAGGCTTTCCTTCCGACTGACGCAGGTTCTCACGGGACATGGTTGTTTCGGGAGATACCTGTGTCATGTCGCTCGAAGGGAAGCCTCCCCGGCCTGCCACCAGTGCGGCTACGCGGAGGATACCGCCCAGCACGCACTGGAGGCATGCCCAGGAGGAGCCGAGCCGCGGCGATCCCTGGTCGCGGTTGTGGGGACGGACCTCTCCTTACCGACCATCATCGCCAAGATGATCGGCGACGAGAGGTCCTGGGAGGCGGTGGCCTCCTTCTGTGAGACTATTGTCTCGCAGAGGGAGGCAGAAGAGCGGGAGAGAGAGAGAGACCCTCTCTCTCTGCCGCTCAGGAGAGCGCGGACACGGAGACGGGCTAATCGAGCCCGTACTCCGTCTCCGCTTGGAGGGCCTGGGGCGTCGGATGCGGGGGCACCCGGCGCCCCACACTAGGGATAGGCCCTCACGAGGTGTAGATGCCCCCCCATGTTCCGGGGGCATCTGACACGAGGTGGGGAAGTTTCAGCTTCCCACCGAGGCGGGTCCACCGCAAGGCGGACTGCGGCGTCGACGGGGGCTGCGGAGGAATGCGCGAGCGGTCCCGTGCCCCCCGTCACCAGCCGAAGACGGAGGAACATCGTGGGGTTTTAGTCGGTAGGGGCACCGATTATCGATTCGATAGTCGGTGTCGAGTCCGACATAACCCACCCGCTCCCCCAGCGGGTGGGTATGCGTCACAGCATTTCCCCACGTATAAAAAAAAAAAAAAAAAAAAAAAAAGGTTAGGTTAGGTTGGGGAACCCCCCACAGTGCTTACGTCCTCGTCGTGTTCCCTGGTAACGAACCAGTTCTGTCACCGTAACGGAGTGGCAGACTGGTCTCGGCTAAAGTGCACTGTGCGTTGCAGATTTCATTGCGGGTATCTGTAACACTGGCGGAGGCAAACATGCCTAAACCAGCGCGGGACGCCTCCGGGCGTTTCCGTAAACCAAACGGCCCTTATCAGGGCCACTCAAAAGGCTCTTTTCAGAGCCAACCAAAAGGCCCTTCTCAGGGCCCACCAAAAGGCTCTTTTCAGAGCCAACCAAAAGGCCCTTCTCAGGGCCAAGCCGACGACGTCGCGTCGGTGGCGGAGGCTAGCCGCGCATCATCCGCGGCTAGCTTGTTTGCGGACGAGTTTTCAGACTCGGAAAATGACTCTGTCGTTTGCGAGTCCGATGCCTCGATGCCGATGGCGACAGCGGAGAGTCGCCAACAGGCAGTGAAGCGGGCCTTCATGAAGGCCGGGTCCTGCTCTTCCGACTCCGCGAAGAGCAAGCCGAGAAAGAAGTCGAAGGCCAAAAAGTCTTCTTCTTCGACCGTTACGGCGGACACCCACGACGTGGGCTTGGCTGACGCTCAACGAGAGTTGAGCCTGGCTCGGCGGGCGCAGCTCCAGCAAGACCTGGAGGAGCAGGTCGCTGCCAAGGAGCAGCAGGCGCGCACCTCGCGTGGAAGGTCGGGATACGGCGGGTCCACCGTCCTGTACGCGGACCACTCCCTGGAGGAGCTGGAACGCATGGCGCAGGAGGACGAGGAGGAGATCGCGCAGGTCGCCTCTAAGTCCTCCAACCTTAAGGGGACTTTTCAGAAGTCCCTTAAGTGCAGGGCCGCGAGCTTGCGTGGCATCGTCCGGGAGCTGGTGCAGCGCACCGCAACGGACGAGACGCGGCAACTGCAGGCGAAGGTCGACCGCCTGCAGTCGGAGGTCAGCCAGCTGCACCAGAAGCTGGCTGAAGCCACGGCCCGGCCGACTCAGGTCGACGCCAGGCCAGCGGCTGAGGGCCCTTTCTCCTCCTCACACGTTGAGGATATACTCCGCAAGGTCGTCGCGGAGGAGAGGGCCTTCACAAGAGCCTGCCTCGCCGGCATAGAGGACAGGCTCTTGCCCGAGAAGCGCCTCCGCCCGCCACTCGCAGCGGACAAGAGGCCGAATATGCCGGGGCCGTCCTCCCAGAAGGAGGACAAGAGGCCGAACCAGCGGGGGCCGTCCTCCCAAGAGGAGGACACCCTTCTACCCTCCTCCACCCCGTCCAATTCTTGGACGGAAGTGGTCAGGAGGGGGAAGGGTAAGGCCAAACAGGGGAGAGCGGCCGCCCCCCCTGCCACCCCCGCGACCTCCCTTCCCTGCCCGTCCCAGGGGACCGGCAAGGGAAAGGGTAAGGGGAAGGGGAAAAAGTCGGCCCCCGCGCCCGCCACCGCTGCTCCTGCAGCGAACAGGGCCCCCGCCGGTGGGAGGAAGCTAGTTCCTCCCAAAACCGCGGCCGTCGTGGTGACCCTCACCGCGGAGGCTGCGGAGCGGGGCGAGACGTACGAGTCCGTTCTGAAACGGGCTCGTACCAACGCCGATCCCACCCAACTGGGGATCGGAGCGGTGGCGTGCCGCCGGACCCAAGCCGGGGCTCGAATTTTCGAGTTCCCGGGGGCCCAGGGCGGTACCAACGCGGACCTCTTTGCGGCAAAGCTCAAAGAGGTCATTGCGGACGCGGCTAAGGTGGTACGGCCCATCAAGTCCGCGACCTTGGAGGTGACCGATCTTGACGATTCGGTCACCAAAGAGGAGGTGGTCGCGGCGGTCGCAGCGATTGGGGGCTGCGACACCGCAGCGGTGCAAGGCCGGGGCATCCGGCCTGGCCGCGGTGGCATGGGCACCATCCGCCTCGAGTGCCCAGTCACCGCGGCCAAAGCCGCCCTTGCCAAGGGGCGGCTCTGCGTGGGCTTCAGCTCGTGCCGGGTCCGAGCACTTGAAGATCAGCCATTGCGCTGCTTCAAGTGCTTCGGTATCGGGCACACGCGGGCCCTCTGTCCGTCCGCGGTAGACAGGGCGGACAGTTGTTACCGTTGCGGTAAAGAGGGCCACAAATCCGCCACCTGTGCGGCTACCAAGCCGCACTGTTTGGTGTGTGCCGCCAGCGGCCGCCCGGCCGACCACGTTATGAAGGGGAGGAATTGTAATCCTCCCCCTAAGAAGGGAAAAGCGCAGGCGCCGACCCGGCCTGCCGCGACCGCCGCCGCCGTCCCCGCAACGGGAACCCCGGCGGCTGCTGAGGAGAATGCGATGTCTGAATGATGGATAGGGTCAGACATCGCATCCTCCAGGCGAACACCAACCACTGCAAAGCAGCCCAGGACCTGTTAATACAGGTCCTGGCTGAGTGGTTGGTGGACGTGGCGGTGGTCGCTGAGCCGTACTCGGTCCCTAGCCGTTGGCTAGGTGATCGGGACGGCTCGGTGGCATTGGTGGCGCGGTCTTCCACAGACTCCCCTCCCCTCTCGCTATTAGAGAGGGGACCGGGATATGTGGCCGCCGCGTGGGGAGAAATAGCCATGGTGGGCGTGTATTTCTCCCCTAACCGCCCCCTCCAGGACTTCGAGAACTTTCTCGAAGTCCTGACCGGGGTGGTCGGTAGGGCGGCGCCGCGTCAGGTCGCCGTATTGGGCGACCTGAACGCCAAGTCGGCGGCCTGGGGTAACCCGGCCGCCACTTGTAACGCCCGGGGTCCCGCTGTGGAGCTGTGGGCGGCCTCGTCGGGTGTGTCCCTCCTCAACAGAGGGACGGTTCAGACGTGTGTGCGGCAACGGGGAGGGTCGGTGGTGGACGTCTCGTTCGCCACCCCCGTGCTGGCCGCCCGCGTCTTGAACTGGCGGGTGGAGACGGTGGAGACGTTGTCGGACCACCGGTATGTGCGGTTCGACATCTCCACCCAGAGCCCTCGGAGAACGGTCCCCCCGAGCCGTTCTCCCTTTCCACGGTGGGCTCTCACCCGCCTGGACCGGGAGGCGGCTGTGGAGGCGGCGTTCGTCCAGGACTGGCTCGCGCCTCCCCTCCAAGTCCTGGACGTGGACACCGCAGCGGGCCGACTCAGGGAGTCCCTGACCGAGGTGTGCAACTCCAGCATGCCTCGGTCTCGCCGCCCTCCTCCCCGACGCGCCGTCTACTGGTGGTCGGAGGAGCTAGCGGGGCTCCGGGCCGCCTGCGTGGCGGCAAGGAGGGCCTACGCGCGGAGTCGGCGGCGCAGCCGCCGAGATGAGGAGAACGAGGACCTTCTCTACGCCTCTTACGTAGAGGCGAAGGGGGTCCTCAAGGCGGCAATGGGCGCCGCCCAGGACGCGGCGAGGGCCGAGATGCTGGAGGGTCTCGACAGGGACCCGTACGGGAGACCGTACAAGGCGGCGCAGAACAAACTGCGCCCCTTCGGTCCCCCGCTGGCGGAGACCCTCGAGCCCGCCTTGCTGGATGGGGTGGTTCGGTGCCTGTTTCCGTGCAGGACCGAATTCGCCCCACCAGCAATGGACCCTCCGCGGGGAGCGGCTCCGCCGGAGGAGGAGGAGGAGGAGGTCCCTCCAGTCACCGCAGTGGAACTGGAGGGGGAGGCTCTCCGCCTCCGCGCCAAGCGGACGGCCCCTGGGCCGGACGGCGTCCCCGCGCGGGTGGTGGCAATCGCCGCGCTCCAAATGGAGGGGAGGTTTCGGGACCTATTCAGCTCGTGTTTCACGACTGGTAGGTTCCCGAAACCGTGGAAGGAGGGGCAATTGTGCCTCCTCCGAAAGGAGGGCCGCCCGGCGGACTCCCCCTCAGCTTACCGACCCATCGTTCTGCTCGATGAGGTCGGTAAGCTGTTCGAGGGGATAGTGGCCAACCGGCTGAACGGCCACCTGCGGAGGGTGGGGCCGGACCTGTCGGACGCCCAGTTCGGCTTCCGAAGAGGGCGTTCGACAGTAGACGCCTTGGCCCGACTTAAGGGCCAAGTGCGGGAGGCCGTCGAGGCGGGGGACGGAGTGTTGGCTGTGTCGTTTGACATCGCCAACGCCTTCAACTCCGTCCCCCACTCGACGATCCTGGAGGCACTCCGTTACCACGGAGTGCCTCGGTACCTGCGGAGCCTCCTGGCCGACTACCTGGAGGACCGAGCGGTCCTCCTCGTAGATCGGACGGGCCAGCTTCGCAGGTACGGAGCCGAGTCCGGTGTTCCACAGGGGTCGGTCCTAGGACCACTCCTGTGGAACATCGGATTCGATTGGCTCCTGCGGGGAACCCTCCTCCGGGGCACGAGTGTCATCTGCTATGCGGATGACACTCTGCTCACAGCCCGGGGGAGGGACTTCAGGGAGGTGGCGGGTCTGGCCTCAGCCGGCGGATCCTTAGTCGCAGGGAGGATCCGCCGACTAGGCCTGAAGGTGGCGCTGAACAAGACCGAGGCCGTGTTCTTCCACGGGCCTCGGCAGCGCACACCTCCTGACGCCCACATCGTCGTGGAGGGCGTCAGGGTCGATGTGAAGGCCCAGATGAAATATCTGGGCCTGACGCTAGACAGCAGGTGGCGCTTCGGCCCGCACTTCAGCGGGCTGTCGACGCGCCTGCTGAAGGTCGCGGGCGCCCTTTCGTGGCTCCTCCCTAATATGGGAGGACCGAAGGGGCGGTGCCGGCATTTATATGCCGGCATTCTGAAGAGCATGGCCCTTTACGGGGCCCCGATCTGGGCGGACTCCCTCCGAAGGAGGGAGAACGCCACAGCTCTCCGTCGGCCCCAAAGGGCCATAGCGCAGCGGGTGTCGCGGGCCTACCGCTCGGTAGGCTTCGCGGCATCGTGCGCTCTGGCTGGCACCCCTCCTTGGGAGCTCGAGGCAGGGGTGCTCGCCAGAGTGTACGAGTGGACGGCGGGGCGTAAGGCGCTCGGTGAGCGCCCCGCCCCGGAAGAGCGGGAGGCCGTCCGGCGCGAGGCGAGGGACGCGGTCGTCCTTCATTGGACGGAGGACCTCGCCACCGCCGCGTTTGGCCGACGAACGTTGGACGCTCTCGGACCGGTCCTGCGGGACTGGCTCGGGAGGTCCCACGGTTTCCTCTCGTTCCGTCTGGTGCAGGTGTTATCCGGGCATGGTTGCTTCGGATCGTACCTGCACCGGATCGGACGGGAGGAGACACCGGCGTGCCACGACTGTGGCGCCGCGGAGGACACGGCGCAGCACACCCTCGAGGTGTGCCCGTCGTGGTCCGAGCTGCGCCGCAGCTTGGTCGCCGTCGTTGGCCGGGACCTCTCGCTTCCCAGCGTGGTCTACGCCATGCTGGGAGGCGAGGGGGCCTGGGCAGCGGTCGCCTCCTTTTGCGAGGACGTGATGTCGCAAAAGGAGGCGGCGGAGCGCGCAAGGGAGGAAGACCCCCTTGCGGCGCCGCTGCGGAGACGGAGAAGGGGTAGGAGAAGACGCGGTCTTCTCCTACCCCTTCCCGGTGGTCAATAGCGGGAGACAGGCGCGGGGGTGCCTTCTCCCGCATTGCACCTATTGACCACCTCCGTCTGGCGGGAATGACCGAGCACTCGCGGTCATTCCCGGGGCCCCTCCCGCTGGGAGGGGCGTGCGGGGCCCGCCGTGAAGGCGGGCGGTCGTCGGCGGGGGACTGGATGAAAAGGCTCTGCCGGTTTCCCAGTCCCCCTCCGCACAGACGATGCCGGAGTGCCGCTGGGTTGTTTAGTGGGTATACCGGTCTCAGTGCCGGGAGTCCCACATACCCCCTCCATCCCCCGATGGAGGGGTATGCGTAATGCATTTTTCCCAGCGTCAAAAAAAAAAAAAAAAAAAAAAAAAAAAAAAAAAAAAAAAAAAAGGTTAGGTTAGGTTAGGTTAGGTTAGGTTAGGTTAGGTTAGGTTAGGTTTTTTTTTTTTTTTTTTTTTTTTTTTTTTTTTTAAATCCCTGTCCCGGCGCCTTGGCCGGGCCCGCGAGCTATTTCCCTGATAAGAATTTTTTCAGGGGTTTTATCTTTATTTTAATACATCTATTTGTTTAATTATACATATGTTCTAATTTTCCTAATTCTACTTAATGCTATTGTATATTTACTTTTTGTTTATTTTATCCTATATGCCTTATGATTGCTAAGTTTTATATATTTACTAATATATAATTTAACAAATGCTTATCTAGTCTTATTTCTATTATTTACTATGCTACATATTTTAATACAATAGTTAATGAAATCTTCATAGTGGTTCTTATCTATTAAAAACATTTTTAGGTTATTTACATCTATTTTTATTCCAGTTTTTTGTTCCAGATCATACCTTATGATGGTGTGTACGGGACATTCTGTGAGTAGGTGGGGGATTGTTTCCTCTTTGTCGGGATCACAGGCACATGATGGGTTGTCTTTGCATTTAAAACGATGTAAATACGCTGAGAATCCACCATGCCCTGTGAGAATTTGTGTCAGCATGCCTTCTGGCTTAATTTGCCTAACAGTTCGGTACGCTTGTGTTGCGTCTGGGAAGAAGAGCTTAGTGATAGAAGCTGTGTCGCCTGACTGGTACCTCCGATTCCATTTGTCCAGCGATTCGTTGCGTATGAGACGCTTCACAAATGAAACCGGGCACTGGTCGTAGTCAGGTTTCCTCCTACCACCAAGCGCTGCCTCCTTCGCCAGTTCATCGGCTCGTTCATTCCCCGGCAGTCCTGCGTGTGCTTTGACCCAATACAAGGATACATCTTTGTTTTGTGTCAAGGCCTCTTGCAGGTTTTTCCTGGTCTTAACTGCCAAGGGATGGAGGATGCCATGGTTAGTGACTGTCTCCAGCGCTGCCCTAGAGTCACTGTATATACCAAAACTATCCTCCCTCCGCTTGAGGATTTCACTCGTTGCTCTGCATATGGCCAGAAGTTCCGCTTGGTAGACCGTGCAATACTGGGATAAGCTAAGTTTGACGGTTTTGGTCTCGGCGTCACTATTCCATAGGGACAGTGCCGCTCCGACCTTGCCGTCAATCTTGCTCCCGTCGGTAAAAATTCGCACTGCCTGAACATTGTACCTGTCCACCAGGCTTTGGTCTTCCAAGCTGACGAACTTCAGAGCCATACGCTTCGCTGGGTGTGGAGCTTCTGCAAACCCTACCGCCCGTTCAATCTCTCTGTCTTCTAGTACCAGCGTGGATGACCCTCTTCTAGCCTCGTACAGGGCAGCTGCCTCCTGTATCCTGAGGTCAAGAGGCAGTATCCCAGCTAGTACTAGTGCTGCGTGCAGGGAGACGGTGCGGTATGATTTGCAGAGCTTTTGAGCGAATCCCCTCTGAACCGAGTTCAACGTCTTTTGAACACCTAACTTTTTGGCTGCTGGCGCCCATGCGCCTGCGGCGTACGTGATAATGGGTTCCACAACAGCTGTATAAATAACCCTGATTACTTCGGGGTGAAGGCCCCAGCTGACTCTGGCAGCTTTCGACAACTGTTTATAGACATTCAGCGCCTTTCTGCATATGACCGCTACATGGTTGCTGAATGTTAATTTGTCGTCGATAATGAGCCCCAGTATTTTGACCTCCTTTGACATGCCAATGTCGACCCCGCCCATGCTTAGCAGTGGCGCGTCATATTTAAGCTTTCTCGTCAGTACCATTGCACATGTTTTGTGTGGGGCGAACTTCAGCTTATTCATGACGCCCCACTCCCGAACATAAGCGAGTGCGGCATTGGCATGTTCCTGTACTTCTAAAGCTGTGTCACCGTCGAAGATCATCACCACGTCGTCCGCAAAGGCCTGGTTGTAATATCCTCTTTTGTCCAGTTCCCGTAGTAGTGGATCTAAGAGGAGATTCCACATTATGGGACCACCAATTGACCCTTGCACGCATCCCTTGCTGGTGTTCCTTGTGCATTCTTCCCCGGCGTATCTAACTTTCACCTTTCTGTGGTCGAGATAGCTGTCCAGCAACCGTCTTATGTTTACCGGACACTTTTCCTCCGCCAGTCGAATTCTGATAGCTGGCCACCAGGCGCTGTCGAAGGCTCCCTCTATATCTAATGACACTAAGGTTACTAGCTTTTTCTGCTCTATTTTTCCTTTGATATGGTGTATCAGTGTATAGAGGGAGTCTTCGGTGCTTCTCTGGGGCATGAATCCGTACTGACGGGTACTGATTCTCGGTACTAGGTGAAATTTTAGACGCGCGACTATCATCTTCTCCAAGACTTTCCCCAGGACCGGTAGTAGACCGATTGGTCTATAAGATTTGGGGTTACTGTAGTCGTCCTTGCCCGGCTTTCTCAATACAACAACTATGGCCTCCTTCCACGTATCTGGGAAGTGCCTTATTTCCAGGCATTTGTTGTATAGGGCAAGAAACGCATCCTGGTCCTGGTGGATAGCTCGGCTGCAGATATCTGCTGTAAAGCCATCCTCTCCGGGGGCTTTCTTAGGATTAAAACCCGCCACAGCAGTTACTAGCTCCATCGGCGTAAATGGTGGGTCATGATATTCATCATGACTCCACTCATTTACCCGTTTAGCAGCTTCTCTGGTACTGCGGTGGTCGGCGTTGTCCGTGCTCTCCAGATCTTCAGGGTAAAATGTGCCGGCTAGTAGAGATGCAGATTCTTTTGGACTTAAGAACGTTCCATCTTTGCTTAAGGGCGAGTCCTCCTGTCTCCTGGCGGTCCTTCCAATGATCCTGTAAATCCCCTCCCATACCCCTTCCCTATCCTGTTTTCCGCAGAACTCCTTCCAACTGTCTACATAGGCCTTTTCAGCTTTACACTCATATTCTTCTTTCTTTTCCAGGTACTCGGCGACCACTGCGGCCTTCCTGAACGGCGCTGCGCAACTGATTCTTCGTCTGAAGGTGTTTGCAGTCTTCTTCAGTTTCGCGAGCTCTTCGTTCCACCACGGGATGGTAAGTACTTGTTTGTTCCTTTTTTGTGGTATACTTTCCCTACATGCTATACTGATGCTGTTTGTGTATTTGAGTATGACTTGCTCTAGTTCTGCTTTGTTTTTAATGCTAGTAATGGTACTCAAATCGATGTTGTTTTCTAATTTTGATTGGGCCAGTTTGTTATCAAACTGATCCCAGTTTGCCTTTTTGGTATTGTAGAGCCTTGTAGTCCTATTAATGTTAATGCCTTTGGATCGCTGGAGCCTAAGTTTGAATAGGATCGTGTTGTGATCGGAGCTGGTTACATTTCGATCCACCTTCCAGTCGTCCGCTAGGTTCAGCATGTTTAGAGAACAGGCAGTTATGTCAACAAAACTCGTGTACGTCCTACCACCCCTTATGGTGTCGAAAGTTGGTGTGACGCCATCATTGAGGACCTGCAGCCCAGTCTCCTCCAGAACCCCAGACATTTCCTCGCCTCTGTTGTCTTCGGTGATACTACCCCACCAGACACTCTTGGCGTTACAATCGCCTCCTATCAGCACCTTCATAGGTTTCAACTCGTCCATGATGGTCTTTAGCTGATCCAGGTATGGCCCTATAGGTTGGTCTGGTTCGAAGTAGAAGGATACTATTGCAATTTCCCAGGCGCGGGTTCGGATTCTCACTACAACAATATTGTTGTTTGTGAGTTTCGGGCACTGGATGACGTCAAGTTCCTCGTCAAAGACGACTATTGCCGCCTTCACAGTCCCTTCTCCTATATCCGCGCACTGGTAGACTCTTGCTCCACGATAGTCCTTCATTTTTCTAATTCCACCTACGTAAGGCTCCTGGATCAGCGCGAATGCTATTTTTCGCGTACTAGCCTCGATCATGATTTCAGTTGTTGCAAGTTTCTTCCTCTGAAGGTTGGCTTGGGCTACTTCGTAGTGTCTGGAGGGGCCGCCCACCCCGGTTCCGTGGGTGCCCGTATCAGCAATACGCCACCTTCGCTCTTGCTATAGTGTCCCATCTCCTACGGACGGGACACTCATCGCTGAACGCGTTGTGGTCCACGGTATTCATCTTGGCTGACGCGCAGTTGCAGCATGCCGGGGGCGCTCCAGCGAGCCAGTCGGCGCACTTCTGCTTTAGATGAGGTCCCCCACAGTGACTACATTTGGGTACTGTATCAACGCAGAAGCGTCGGCCGTGTCCATATCCAAGGCACTGGGAGCACTGGACTAGCGGGGATTGGTCGGCTACTTTTATCCTCTGCATGTCGATGTGGACAATCTGGCTATTTAACATCTTATTCCATATTAGGGGGGAAACCTTTAATACTACATGAGTAGTGTGAGGGTTCCTGGCCTTACGCTTGAAACGTATCTCTATCCTATCATCCTCCGGTTTCAGTCCGTTAAACACCTCCCGATTCTGGTTTCTGAGGGCCGTGATGATGTCATCATCACTGTTGCTCAGCAGCACGTCCCTCAGAATCAGCATCGGGTCTTGGTTTTGGATTTCTTCCACCTGGAGGTGATTTCCTGCTTTCTGTATCCGTTCCTTTAATTTAGCCCTCTCTTCCTGTGTTTTGCAACCAACAATTACCTTTTTGTCCTTAGCTTTGCGGACCCTCTCCACTTTGACCCAGCCATCTTTAGCGTTCACGGCTTCCCTCACCTTGTCCATGACTTCATCTCCTGTTACCTCTTCGTTTTTGGATGAGATGATTACGGAGTGGAGCGCCATTCTCTCTGGAGGTTGTCTTCCGTTGAGTGTACCTGTGACAGCAGCATATGAAGCCACTTGGGTTGTTGCGGCGGCTGTCTGTTGTAATTTTAAGGTCTCTTTTATACTCTCCATTTCTCTAAATGTATTATCTATCTTTTTGTTTTGTTCCATAATCATTCTCATTATTTCCTGTCCTTCATTTCCTACTGTTTCTTTATTTATTGAGTCTTCTTCGTTAACTTTCTTCTCCTTGGTCCTCTCCGATTCCCCTTCCTTTACTAGCTGGTACAGTTTTTCTATTGCCAGGGTGATTCCGGTCTTTAATTCTCCTTTCAGATTCCGCGACTCAGCGATGTGGACCTTAGCCTTCTGAAGCCACTTCCTGGCTTCTGTCACCCTGTCAACGGATGTAGGGCCTCCCGGGCTCCCAGTTCCTTCGACCGAGGCTCTACGAGCTGTTGTTTTGGTCTCTTGCGAGAGTATGGCCCTCGGTTTCGGCTTCCGGGATTCCACCGGTGCTGTCTTCTTGGGGGAGGTCTTGGAGGTCTTAGTGACTGTAAGTGTGCGTGGGTCAGGTTTCCCGGACTCCCACTCGCCTATGCTTCTTCTTACGCTGGAAGTCTGGCTCAGTTCGCCCTCTGGCGCAGGTACCGGACTCCTAATTGCGCTCTCAGCCATTGCGGTAGCAGGGGTTGGGGAGGGGGAGTCGTCTTTATTCTGGTTCCCTTTTTTTGCAGGAGTTCTGCATACATACATATTTGAAGAGTAGCTCGCGGGTTGCGTCAATAAGTAAATAATAAGACTTTTATGTTGTAAATTTGTATAAGTTTTAAAAAATTTTTGGTATAAAAGTCCGAATAAAGTTAAAATAAAGTAAATTAAATAGGGCAAATAACCCTATGTCCGAATTTTACCAAATTAGTTTGGTATATTTTTAAAATGTTTGTCACTAAATTTTTAAAAATGCGTTTTTTGTGTCAATGTGCTAATGCTGTATTTTTATTTTTCAGGTTTCCCTGCGGCTTCCTGACGGTGGTTTCTAGCGGCGTCGTCCGGCAAGGTAAGTACCAATTATTTCTTAAATTTATTTATTTAGTTTACTCTAGGTAGAGCTTGTCTGTATTTTATCCTAACCGTTTAGGATAGCCCGTTTGTAGTCGGAAGAGATACGAAAAAGTTCTTATAACTAATAGTTAGTTCGAAAATATATATTAATATTGACTCTATATAGAGCCAGACGTTACAATTTAAGAGAGTTAGTTATTCTCTATCGTAATCCAAATTCACTTCAATATTTGGTACTTAACTACACCTATATAAAGTTATACAATTAGAAAAAAGGGGGGGGATGGGGTGGCACTAGGGAAGGAGTAATATTAAACACTATGCTAATAAAACTATCTTCACAGTTAGAAGGTTCCTGAGACGCACCGCTCCCAAGATATTTGGAAATAACAAATATTAGTTTCTAAAATTTTGAAATTTAAGTTTTTCGAAAATGTAAATTTTTTATTTAAAATATTGTAAATTACAGCCGAAACGAAACTTGTACATTAGACCATAGGTCTATGTACAAATTTTTGTCAAAAATGCGCTAAAGCGCACCGTTTTTGAGTTATTGCAGTTACAACTTTAAATTGGTTCTTTTTGCCGTTTTGGTAATTTCCAATACAAAGGAACCTGGGGAACGGTGGGTCCCAACAAACTGAAACTTGACTGGAATACAGTGCTGGTGTAGGGCACACACAACAAACGTTTTCAGAGGTAGTCGTCACTGATAAGTTGAAGTTTTTAATTTAATAGTTTACTAATTGGAGTTTTCAGACCGCAAAACACGTAAAACTAAGAGAAACTCGTCCCCCTAGCAAATTTTTGAAAAAGTGACAGCGGGGATATGTCTTTATGATGGTGATGCGCCTTTCTGCATTTTTAGTTTATTTTACAAATTTATGAAATTATTTTGCGGTTGTGGTTTTACTTGATATAAAAATAATATGAAAAATATAAGTTCCAAAAATCTGAAACTTTGTAAGAATGTGTGCCTGGTGCCAGATATTTACAACTAACAGTTTCAGGGGGGCGCGTCACTGATAAGTTGAGTTTCTTAATTTAATAGTTTACTAATATAATTTTTCGGACCGCAAAACGCGTAAAACTAAAAGAAACTCGTCCCCCTAGCGAGTTTTTGAAAAAGTGACCGCGGGGATATGTTTTTATGATGATGATGCCCCTTTCTGCATTATTAGTTTATTTTACAAATTTATAAAAAATTTTTTGCGGTTGTGGTTTTATTTGATATGAATTTATTATGAAAACTAGATGTTCCAAAAATCTGAAACTTTGTAAGAATGAGTGCTTGGTGCCAGGTATTTACAACTAACAGTTTCAGGGGGGGGCGTCACTGGGAAACTGAGACTATTGATTTATTTATCTAAAATTTTAAGTTTCTGGACCGCAAAAAACCTATATCTTTTAGATCTTCGTCCCCGTAGTGAGATCTTGGATATCTGAGTACGGGGATGTATTACTACTATGGCGTCGCTCCCTTCCGAGTTTTCAGACTTTCAGATTCAAAAGTATTTTTCCAAATGTTGAGGTTAAGCCAATTTTCAAAAATTTTTATCTCGAAAACGGTGCAATGAAAAAATCTGAATTTTTGCACCAATTTAGAACTAACTAAAACCTATTGTACAAAAAATTTTTAACATAAGTTGTCGCTGAAGATGTTGTTTTAAAATTAATTTTACTATCAAAATTTTTACTTAATTTCTTTACTTGCTGTTTTCTTGGTCCGTGATGAATATTTTTGAAGTCTGGAAACGGGGTCGGGGTCCCCTGCCAGGGGCTCTGCTGACTGCGTCGTCCAAATTTGTCGCGCAGTTCTGGTTCTATGACCACGTGGCCACGTGGTTTTCAGTTTTAAGGTTATTACTCCGCAGTGGTGCGGTGCAAAAATCCAAATTTTGCACCAGGTTGTAGAGCTCGTAGAGGCACACAATCTGACACTTAAAAAAGTGTAGGTCGCTGATCTCGTTTAGGCAGCGTTTCACTTTGAAGTGACAAAATTTGTCACTTTTTCACTTTTTTTTTTTTTTCACTAATAACTTTGCGAAAAACAATCACTCGAGAAAGCGGTTTTCACTATCGTGTGCGCCTCGTTTGCCCGCAACTTTTGACCGGTTAGGTTAGGTTAGGTTAGGTTAGGTTAGGTTAGGTTAGGTTAGGTTAGGTTAGGTTAGGTTAGGTTGGGGTGCTAGTCCCGGCAACCTCCACGTGTGCTCGGTCGCTGCTTGTCCCTTATGGATACGTCCGGGGGGAACGGCAGTGACTGGGCCGGTGCACCCTGTCAACACGATCAATAACTTCTCCTTGTGGGATTTTGTTGGTCGTGGCAAATAGCTGGGAACGGTGGGCCTCTCTGCGTGTCTCTATAAAGGTAGCATAGAGCACAGCAGATGAGGCCGGCGGATCTTCCGCGGAGGGGGGCGAGCCTCGTGAGAGGCTCAGCGGACCTTCGGGTCGGAGGATGGCCGGCCTGCAAGGCTGGCGGCGCGGCGGGGAGGGTCAACTCGGCCACCCCGTCGGGCAAGACTGGGTGCAGCGATGCTGCAGCCGGAGGCCCGGTATCCGGGCCATCTGCCGGGGTGAGATGGTGAATGCTAGCGCGACCCCATCTCACCCCACCATGGCAGAAGACGGTAACCGTGGGGTTTTAGTCAGTAGGTCGCCGAAAGGCGGAGTCTGACATAACCGAAGGGCCTTGTGCCCGGAGGTATCCATGAGGATTTCCCCACGTAAAAAAAAAAAAAAAAAAAAAAAAAAAAAGGTTAGGTTAGGTTAGGTTAGGTTAGGTTAGGTTAGGTTGGGGTGCTAGTCCCGGCAACCTCCACGTGTGCTCGGTCGCTGCTTGTCCCTTATGGATACGTCCGGGGGGAACGGCAGTGACTGGGCCGGTGCACCCTGTCAACACGATCAATAACTTCTCCTTGTGGGATTTTGTTGGTCGTGGCAAATAGCTGGGAACGGTGGGCCTCTCTGCGTGTCTCTATGAAGGTAGCATAGAGCACAGCAGATGAGGCCGGCGGATCTTCCGCGGAGGGGGGCGAGCCTCGTGAGAGGCTCAGCGGACCTTCGGGTCGGAGGATGGCCGGCCTGCAAGGCTGGCGGCGCGGCGGGGAGGGTCAACTCGGCCACCCCGTCGGGCAAGACTGGGTGCAGCGAAGCTGCAGCCGGAGGCCCGGTATCCGGGCCATCTGCCGGGGTGAGATGGTGAATGCTAGCGCGACCCCATCTCACCCCACCACGGCAGAAGACGGCAAACCGTGGGGTTTTAGTCAGTAGGTCGCCGAAAGGCGGAGTCTGACATAACCGAAGGGCCTTGTGCCCGGAGGTATCCATGAGGATTTCCCCACGTAAAAAAAAAAAAAAAAAAAAAGGTTAGGTTAGGTTAGGTTAGGTTAGGTTAGGTTAGGTTAGGTTAGGTTAGGTTAGGTTAGGTTAGGTTAGGTTAGGTTAGGTTAGGTTAGGTTAGGTTAGGTTAGGTTAGGTTAGGTTAGGTTAGGTTAGGTTAGGTTAGGTTAGGTTAGGTTAGGTTAGGTTAGGTTAGGTTAGGTTAGGTTAGGTTAGGTTAGGTTAGGTTAGGTTAGGTTAGGTTAGGTTAGGTTAGGTTAGGTTAGGTTAGGTTAGGTTAGGTTAGGTTAGGTTAGGTTAGGTTAGGTTAGGTTAGGTTAGGTTAGGTTAGGTTAGGTTAGGTTAGGTTAGGTTAGGTTAGGTTAGGTTAGGTTAGGTTAGGTTAGGTTAGGTTAGGTTAGGTTAGGTTAGGTTAGGTTAGGTTAGGTTAGGTTAGGTTAGGTTAGGTTAGGTTGGGGTGCTAGTCCCGGCAACCTCCACGTGTGCTCGGTCGCTGCTTGTCCCTTATGGATACGTCCGGGGGGAACGGCAGTGACTGGGCCGGTGCACCCTGTCAACACGATCAATAACTTCTCCTTGTGGGATTTTGTTGGTCGTGGCAAATAGCTGGGAACGGTGGGCCTCTCTGCGTGTCTCTATAAAGGTAGCATAGAGCACAGCAGATGAGGCCGGCGGATCTTCCGCGGAGGGGGGCGAGCCTCGTGAGAGGCTCAGCGGACCTTCGGGTCGGAGGATGGCCGGCCTGCAAGGCTGGCGGCGCGGCGGGGAGGGTCAACTCGGCCACCCCGTCGGGCAAGACTGGGTGCAGCGATGCTGCAGCCGGAGGCCCGGTATCCGGGCCATCTGCCGGGGTGAGATGGTGAATGCTAGCGCGACCCCATCTCACCCCACCATGGCAGAAGACGGTAACCGTGGGGTTTTAGTCAGTAGGTCGCCGAAAGGCGGAGTCTGACATAACCGAAGGGCCTTGTGCCCGGAGGTATCCATGAGGATTTCCCCACGTAAAAAAAAAAAAAAAAAAAAAAAAAAAAAGGTTAGGTTAGGTTAGGTTAGGTTAGGTTAGGTTAGGTTGGGGTGCTAGTCCCGGCAACCTCCACGTGTGCTCGGTCGCTGCTTGTCCCTTATGGATACGTCCGGGGGGAACGGCAGTGACTGGGCCGGTGCACCCTGTCAACACGATCAATAACTTCTCCTTGTGGGATTTTGTTGGTCGTGGCAAATAGCTGGGAACGGTGGGCCTCTCTGCGTGTCTCTATGAAGGTAGCATAGAGCACAGCAGATGAGGCCGGCGGATCTTCCGCGGAGGGGGGCGAGCCTCGTGAGAGGCTCAGCGGACCTTCGGGTCGGAGGATGGCCGGCCTGCAAGGCTGGCGGCGCGGCGGGGAGGGTCAACTCGGCCACCCCGTCGGGCAAGACTGGATGCAGCAATGCTGCAGCCGGAGGCCCGGTATCCGGGCCATCTGCCGGGGTGAGATGGTGAATGCTAGCGCGACCCCATCTCACCCCACCATGGCAGAAGACGGAGAACCGTGGGGTTTTAGTCAGTAGGTCGCCGAAAGGCGGAGTCTGACATAACCAAAGGGCCTTGTGCCCGGAGGTATCCATGAGGATTTCCCCACGTAAAAAAAAAAAAAAAAAAAAAGGTTAGGTTAGGTTAGGTTAGGTTAGGTTAGGTTAGGTTGGGGTGCTAGTCCCGGCAACCTCCACGTGTGCTCGGTCGCTGCTTGTCCCTTATGGATACGTCCGGGGGGAACGGCAGTGACTGGGCCGGTGCACCCTGTCAACACGATCAATAACTTCTCCTTGTGGGATTTTGTTGGTCGTGGCAAATAGCTGGGAACGGTGGGCCTCTCTGCGTGTCTCTATAAAGGTAGCATAGAGCACAGCAGATGAGGCCGGCGGATCTTCCGCGGAGGGGGGCGAGCCTCGTGAGAGGCTCAGCGGACCTTCGGGTCGGAGGATGGCCGGCCTGCAAGGCTGGCGGCGCGGCGGGGAGGGTCAACTCGGCCACCCCGTCGGGCAAGACTGGGTGCAGCGATGCTGCAGCCGGAGGCCCGGTATCCGGGCCATCTGCCGGGGTGAGATGGTGAATGCTAGCGCGACCCCATCTCACCCCACCATGGCAGAAGACGGTAACCGTGGGGTTTTAGTCAGTAGGTCGCCGAAAGGCGGAGTCTGACATAACCGAAGGGCCTTGTGCCCGGAGGTATCCATGAGGATTTCCCCACGTAAAAAAAAAAAAAAAAAAAAAAAAAAAAAGGTTAGGTTAGGTTAGGTTAGGTTAGGTTAGGTTAGGTTGGGGTGCTAGTCCCGGCAACCTCCACGTGTGCTCGGTCGCTGCTTGTCCCTTATGGATACGTCCGGGGGGAACGGCAGTGACTGGGCCGGTGCACCCTGTCAACACGATCAATAACTTCTCCTTGTGGGATTTTGTTGGTCGTGGCAAATAGCTGGGAACGGTGGGCCTCTCTGCGTGTCTCTATGAAGGTAGCATAGAGCACAGCAGATGAGGCCGGCGGATCTTCCGCGGAGGGGGGCGAGCCTCGTGAGAGGCTCAGCGGACCTTCGGGTCGGAGGATGGCCGGCCTGCAAGGCTGGCGGCGCGGCGGGGAGGGTCAACTCGGCCACCCCGTCGGGCAAGACTGGGTGCAGCGAAGCTGCAGCCGGAGGCCCGGTATCCGGGCCATCTGCCGGGGTGAGATGGTGAATGCTAGCGCGACCCCATCTCACCCCACCACGGCAGAAGACGGCAAACCGTGGGGTTTTAGTCAGTAGGTCGCCGAAAGGCGGAGTCTGACATAACCGAAGGGCCTTGTGCCCGGAGGTATCCATGAGGATTTCCCCACGTAAAAAAAAAAAAAAAAAAAAAGGTTAGGTTAGGTTAGGTTAGGTTAGGTTAGGTTAGGTTAGGTTAGGTTAGGTTAGGTTAGGTTAGGTTAGGTTAGGTTAGGTTAGGTTAGGTTAGGTTAGGTTAGGTTAGGTTAGGTTAGGTTAGGTTAGGTTAGGTTAGGTTAGGTTAGGTTAGGTTAGGTTAGGTTAGGTTAGGTTAGGTTAGGTTAGGTTAGGTTAGGTTAGGTTAGGTTAGGTTAGGTTAGGTTAGGTTAGGTTAGGTTAGGTTAGGTTAGGTTAGGTTAGGTTAGGTTAGGTTAGGTTAGGTTAGGTTAGGTTAGGTTAGGTTAGGTTAGGTTAGGTTAGGTTAGGTTAGGTTAGGTTAGGTTAGGTTAGGTTAGGTTAGGTTAGGTTAGGTTAGGTTAGGTTAGGTTAGGTTAGGTTAGGTTAGGTTAGGTTAGGTTAGGTTAGGTTAGGTTAGGTTAGGTTAGGTTAGGTTAGGTTAGGTTAGGTTAGGTTAGGTTAGGTTAGGTTAGGTTAGGTTAGGTTAGGTTAGGTTAGGTTAGGTTAGGTTAGGTTAGGTTAGGTTAGGTTAGGTTAGGTTAGGTTAGGTTAGGTTAGGTTAGGTTAGGTTAGGTTAGGTTAGGTTAGGTTAGGTTAGGTTAGGTTAGGTTAGGTTAGGTTAGGTTAGGTTAGGTTAGGTTAGGTTAGGTTAGGTTAGGTTAGGTTAGGTTAGGTTAGGTTAGGTTAGGTTAGGTTAGGTTAGGTTAGGTTAGGTTAGGTTAGGTTAGGTTAGGTTAGGTTAGGTTAGGTTAGGTTAGGTTAGGTTAGGTTAGGTTAGGTTAGGTTAGGTTAGGTTAGGTTAGGTTAGGTTAGGTTAGGTTAGGTTAGGTTAGGTTAGGTTAGGTTAGGTTAGGTTAGGTTAGGTTAGGTTAGGTTAGGTTAGGTTAGGTTAGGTTAGGTTAGGTTAGGTTAGGTTAGGTTAGGTTAGGTTAGGTTAGGTTAGGTTAGGTTAGGTTAGGTTAGGTTAGGTTAGGTTAGGTTAGGTTAGGTTAGGTTAGGTTAGGTTAGGTTAGGTTAGGTTAGGTTAGGTTAGGTTAGGTTAGGTTAGGTTAGGTTAGGTTAGGTTAGGTTAGGTTAGGTTAGGTTAGGTTAGGTTAGGTTAGGTTAGGTTAGGTTAGGTTAGGTTAGGTTAGGTTAGGTTAGGTTAGGTTAGGTTAGGTTAGGTTAGGTTAGGTTAGGTTAGGTTAGGTTAGGTTAGGTTAGGTTAGGTTAGGTTAGGTTAGGTTAGGTTAGGTTAGGTTAGGTTAGGTTAGGTTAGGTTAGGTTAGGTTAGGTTAGGTTAGGTTAGGTTAGGTTAGGTTAGGTTAGGTTAGGTTAGGTTAGGTTAGGTTAGGTTAGGTTAGGTTAGGTTAGGTTAGGTTAGGTTAGGTTAGGTTAGGTTAGGTTAGGTTAGGTTAGGTTAGGTTAGGTTAGGTTAGGTTAGGTTAGGTTAGGTTAGGTTAGGTTAGGTTAGGTTAGGTTAGGTTAGGTTAGGTTAGGTTAGGTTAGGTTAGGTTAGGTTAGGTTAGGTTAGGTTAGGTTAGGTTAGGTTAGGTTAGGTTAGGTTAGGTTAGGTTAGGTTAGGTTAGGTTAGGTTAGGTTAGGTTAGGTTAGGTTAGGTTAGGTTAGGTTAGGTTAGGTTAGGTTAGGTTAGGTTAGGTTAGGTTAGGTTAGGTTAGGTTAGGTTAGGTTAGGTTAGGTTAGGTTAGGTTAGGTTAGGTTAGGTTAGGTTAGGTTAGGTTAGGTTAGGTTAGGTTAGGTTAGGTTAGGTTAGGTTAGGTTAGGTTAGGTTAGGTTAGGTTAGGTTAGGTTAGGTTAGGTTAGGTTAGGTTAGGTTAGGTTAGGTTAGGTTAGGTTAGGTTAGGTTAGGTTAGGTTAGGTTAGGTTAGGTTAGGTTAGGTTAGGTTAGGTTAGGTTAGGTTAGGTTAGGTTAGGTTAGGTTAGGTTAGGTTAGGTTAGGTTAGGTTAGGTTAGGTTAGGTTAGGTTAGGTTAGGTTAGGTTAGGTTAGGTTAGGTTAGGTTAGGTTAGGTTAGGTTAGGTTAGGTTAGGTTAGGTTAGGTTAGGTTAGGTTAGGTTAGGTTAGGTTAGGTTAGGTTAGGTTAGGTTAGGTTAGGTTAGGTTAGGTTAGGTTAGGTTAGGTTAGGTTAGGTTAGGTTAGGTTAGGTTAGGTTAGGTTAGGTTAGGTTAGGTTAGGTTAGGTTAGGTTAGGTTAGGTTAGGTTAGGTTAGGTTAGGTTAGGTTAGGTTAGGTTAGGTTAGGTTAGGTTAGGTTAGGTTAGGTTAGGTTAGGTTAGGTTAGGTTAGGTTAGGTTAGGTTAGGTTAGGTTAGGTTAGGTTAGGTTAGGTTAGGTTAGGTTAGGTTAGGTTAGGTTAGGTTAGGTTAGGTTAGGTTAGGTTAGGTTAGGTTAGGTTAGGTTAGGTTAGGTTAGGTTAGGTTAGGTTAGGTTAGGTTAGGTTAGGTTAGGTTAGGTTAGGTTAGGTTAGGTTAGGTTAGGTTAGGTTAGGTTAGGTTAGGTTAGGTTAGGTTAGGTTAGGTTAGGTTAGGTTAGGTTAGGTTAGGTTAGGTTAGGTTAGGTTAGGTTAGGTTAGGTTAGGTTAGGTTAGGTTAGGTTAGGTTAGGTTAGGTTAGGTTAGGTTAGGTTAGGTTAGGTTAGGTTAGGTTAGGTTAGGTTAGGTTAGGTTAGGTTAGGTTAGGTTAGGTTAGGTTAGGTTAGGTTAGGTTAGGTTAGGTTAGGTTAGGTTAGGTTAGGTTAGGTTAGGTTAGGTTAGGTTAGGTTAGGTTAGGTTAGGTTAGGTTAGGTTAGGTTAGGTTAGGTTAGGTTAGGTTAGGTTAGGTTAGGTTAGGTTAGGTTAGGTTAGGTTAGGTTAGGTTAGGTTAGGTTAGGTTAGGTTAGGTTAGGTTAGGTTAGGTTAGGTTAGGTTAGGTTAGGTTAGGTTAGGTTAGGTTAGGTTAGGTTAGGTTAGGTTAGGTTAGGTTAGGTTAGGTTAGGTTAGGTTAGGTTAGGTTAGGTTAGGTTAGGTTAGGTTAGGTTAGGTTAGGTTAGGTTAGGTTAGGTTAGGTTAGGTTAGGTTAGGTTAGGTTAGGTTAGGTTAGGTTAGGTTAGGTTAGGTTAGGTTAGGTTAGGTTAGGTTAGGTTAGGTTAGGTTAGGTTAGGTTAGGTTAGGTTAGGTTAGGTTAGGTTAGGTTAGGTTAGGTTAGGTTAGGTTAGGTTAGGTTAGGTTAGGTTAGGTTAGGTTAGGTTAGGTTAGGTTAGGTTAGGTTAGGTTAGGTTAGGTTAGGTTAGGTTAGGTTAGGTTAGGTTAGGTTAGGTTAGGTTAGGTTAGGTTAGGTTAGGTTAGGTTAGGTTAGGTTAGGTTAGGTTAGGTTAGGTTAGGTTAGGTTAGGTTAGGTTAGGTTAGGTTAGGTTAGGTTAGGTTAGGTTAGGTTAGGTTAGGTTAGGTTAGGTTAGGTTAGGTTAGGTTAGGTTTTTTTTTTTTTTTTTTTTTTTTTTTTTTGTGTTCAGACGGGGGAAATCCTCATGGACACCCGGGGGGAGCACCCGGGTAGTGCCAGACTCTTACTGGCTAAAACCCCCGTCTGCGTTTCCTTTGTTCCCCTGACATGATCAGAGTCCTTATTTATCTCTATTACATCTTAACTTAAATCTTGTTTCAAAGTCCCTTTTTCCTTATTTTTATTTACATGTTTCTTTTACTTTCCCATTTTAAGGCTATCTTCATAATTTTATCTTACTTTACATTTTATCTAAAATTTTATCTTGTCATATTCCTAATCTTTCCATTTCTATTTCTTAACTTTTAATTACAATGCTATTTTTATTATTTTCTTATTTTAAGCTTTAATTTATAAATACAATTATACATATTGTTCTACTATGCGTACCTATATTTTTATGCTGAAGTGATTTATTCTTAGAATATATACCCAGCATAATTTTATATACCTATTTTTGTTTATTACTATTTTAATTAAATTTTTACAAAAAAATTTAAATATGCGCCTTGTATTTTTAGCTTCAATTTTAGATCTTCGAGCGTTCGACGCAGCGACACATTGACTCCTAACAATTTCGTACCTGCTCCTCAACACGGCGAGTTTCTCGGACCACTTTGGCGGTTTTGTAAGTTCTTTTATCTTTTGCAATGTAATTCCTATGTATATTTGTGCTATTATTTTACTAAATTTAACTATTGTTTTATCTGATTTTACTATTTTGATTATTTGTATTCTATTTATAATTTTAACTATTTCCAATTGGTCCATTTTCACATGAAAATATTCCCAATTTGCATGGTTTGTGATATGGCGTCTAATATATGTGAGTATGCTGAAGAAAATACCACTGTGGTCCGAGTGTGTTGGATGCACAATTTGGCATAGGACGCCCTTAGCAGTAGGCCACGGTGGATCTCGCAAGTGCTTCCCACTTGCGCCTCACCGGGCATTCGTTTCCGAAAGCATTGTGGTCCGTCCTATCCATCTTGGCTTTCTGACAGTTTACGCAGCTGGGGGGTGCGTCGGCAAGCCAGTCGGCGCACTCGGTCCTCATGTGCGCGCCTCCACAGTGGCTGCACACATCGACAGCTTCGTGACAGAATCGCTTTCCGTGTCCGTATCCCAAACAGCGCGAGCACTGTATAAGAGGGGACTGGTCCGCGACTCTGATTCGCTGCACATCGATGTGTACAGCCCCTGCGTCAATGAGACGCTGCCAGATCCGAGGCGACACTTTGACGACGATGTGTGCGGTGAGGGGATTTCTCGCTCTTCTTCTAAACCGTATCTCCATGCGGTCGTCCTCACCGCACACATCGCTGAGCAGGTGTTTATTTTGCGCTCGTATTGCTCTGATGATGTCCTCGTTTGTGTGACTTTGGAGGACACCATACAGAACAACCAGAGGATCTTTGTTCTTAACGTCCTCTACGTTTAATTTTGCCCCCCCCTTTGCTACGATTCTGTTCTTAACCTTTTCCATTTCCTCCTTGTCCCTGCATCCTATTATGATCTTACTGTCTTTAGCCTTCCTAATCCTATCAATTCTTACCCCCTCTTCAGTCGCGTTGACAACTTCCCTTATTTTCTCGAACACCTGGTCACCCGTTTCCTGGTCGTCCTTAGAGGTGATGATGACGGAGTGCATGGCAGCCGCCTCCGAAGAACGTCGCCTTGGCGAGCTAGCTGCGACGCTGGCGTATGTGCCCCTCTGTTCGCACATCGCTTGTTGCGTCGTCAGCAGCTCAGCCAATTTGGCCATCCCTTCCTTGTTCTCCTTCAGCAGCTTTCCATGCTCCTCCATTTGCCCTGTTGTTGGGTGGGCTGGTGTAGTGTCCGGTGTGGCTGTCTTCTGTAGCTTTAGGGTTTCTTTTATGTTTTTCATTTCTCTGAATGTATCCTCTATCTTTTGGCCTTGCTCCACAATCATTCTCATAATTTCTTGTCCTTCATTTCCTGTTGTCTCTTTACTTATTGAAACTTCTTCTCTTTGTTCCTTGTTGTCCACGTTAAATTTCTTCTCCTTGGTCCTCTCCGATTCCCCTTCCTTCACCAGCTGGTAAAGGCGGTCCAGAGCCTGCGTCACCTCCGTTTTAATAACGGTGCTTATGTTGCGTGAGTTGGAGAGGTGCAATTTGGCCTTGTTGAGGCAGGCTCTGGCTTCCGCCACGCGGCCGAGCTGTTTGGGTGGGGTCACCGCGGTCTCCACCGAGGGCTTTCGCGCGCGGGCATGCTCGCGCGAGGGCGCCGCCGTCCCCTGTTTTGTACCAGAGGTGGCGGCGGTCCCCGCTGCAGCACACGTCCGTGGCTTACTATTCGCCTTGACCGACTCCCACTCGCCTATGCTCTTCCGCACGCTTGGGGTCGAGCTGTAGACTAGACTGAGGTGGCCAGTCTTGCCGTCCCCAGGCGCGGGCTGCACTTCGGCGGTGGGTCCGGGATTCGCAGTTGTGTGGCCCTCAGTGGTGGTTGCAACTCCGACAGTATCAACCCTCGCGGAACTCCGAATACTGCGTGTCTTGTTGAGCTGGGAGGGTCCCGCTTGTTCGGCCAAGGGAGGGGATCTTTGAGGTTCTTGCATGTTTCCGCCGTTTTTAGTCTTTTTACATGGTGTGTGGACCAAGGCCATTTTGTCAGGGGAACGCGTCAAGTTTAAAATACACGGTAAATTTGTAAAAGTTGTAAAAAGCAGAATAAAAATAAAATATGATTAATACAATTAATTAATTAAGTATTGTCAATTTAAGCTTTAGCTTAAAAAGTCAATTAATATATAATAAAATTAATATGTCCAGGGTGTCAAAACACCCCTAGGTACTCCTAGAGTAAAAGTAGACGCACTGCGTAAGGGTCGAATAAAACTAAACTATATTAATATATTTTTGTTTGCCAAAAGGGCGATATCTCCACGGATATTCGTCAAAAACCGCTCAAATTTTGTGGAGATAGTGTACTCGTGGTGGCAAACAAGATGCCGCGTCAAGTTTAAAAAGTCACTTTTGGTGAGTTCTTACCCCCGGCCACCACACAGCTCAAATTTCCCCCCCCTGCTTCGCAATTAAGGGGTGGGTGGGCGGGCAAAATTTTTGCTGAATTAATTTTTGCTGAATTTCAGCGTTTTAACGATGGGGCTCGACGCGGGAGCTCTCCCGGAGCACAGAACACTAATTCCTGAAACGATAGACCGAAATTTGGATTTGTTATGAATTTTTGAAGTATTAAAATTTTGAAAAATACGCTATTTGCTAATTTTTGCTGAAACTACTATTAATCTGTGTACTTTCTTTTTCAGGTCCTGTAGCGGTCGCGGCTGCGCTTCCAAAATGGTGCGGCAAGCCTATGTAAGTATAACTATTTTGATTTTGAAACGTTAGATTACTTTCGACTGCACCCTCCTATGTAGAATTTTCGATGTAAGCAAAGAAAAGTTGCGAACAGTTTTGCTGAATTTCAGCGTTTTAACGATGGGGCTCGACGCGGGAGCTCTCCCGGAGCACAGAACACTAATTCCTGAAACGATAGACCGAAATTTGGATTTGTTATGAATTTTTGAAGTATTAAAATTTTGAAAAATACGCTATTTGCTAATTTTTGCTGAAACTACTATTAATCTGTGTACTTTCTTTTTCAGGTCCTGTAGCGGTCGCGGCTGCGCTTCCAAAATGGTGCGGCAAGCCTATGTAAGTATAACTATTTTGATTTTGAAACGTTGGGTTAGGTTAGGTTAGGTTAGGTTAGGTTAGGTTAGGTTAGGTTAGGTTAGGTTAGGTTAGGTTAGGTTAGGTTAGGTTAGGTTAGGTTAGGTTAGGTTAGGTTAGGTTAGGTTAGGTTAGGTTAGGTTAGGTTAGGTTAGGTTAGGTTAGGTTAGGTTAGGTTAGGTTAGGTTAGGTTAGGTTAGGTTAGGTTAGGTTAGGTTAGGTTAGGTTAGGTTAGGTTAGGTTAGGTTAGGTTAGGTTAGGTTAGGTTAGGTTAGGTTAGGTTAGGTTAGGTTAGGTTAGGTTAGGTTAGGTTAGGTTAGGTTAGGTTAGGTTAGGTTAGGTTAGGTTAGGTTAGGTTAGGTTAGGTTAGGTTAGGTTAGGTTAGGTTAGGTTAGGTTAGGTTAGGTTAGGTTAGGTTAGGTTAGGTTAGGTTAGGTTAGGTTAGGTTAGGTTAGGTTAGGTTAGGTTAGGTTAGGTTAGGTTAGGTTAGGTTAGGTTAGGTTAGGTTAGGTTAGGTTAGGTTAGGTTAGGTTAGGTTAGGTTAGGTTAGGTTAGGTTAGGTTAGGTTAGGTTAGGTTAGGTTAGGTTAGGTTAGGTTAGGTTAGGTTAGGTTAGGTTAGGTTAGGTTAGGTTAGGTTAGGTTAGGTTAGGTTAGGTTAGGTTAGGTTAGGTTAGGTTAGGTTAGGTTAGGTTAGGTTAGGTTAGGTTAGGTTAGGTTAGGTTAGGTTAGGTTAGGTTAGGTTAGGTTAGGTTAGGTTAGGTTAGGTTAGGTTAGGTTAGGTTAGGTTAGGTTAGGTTAGGTTAGGTTAGGTTAGGTTAGGTTAGGTTAGGTTAGGTTAGGTTAGGTTAGGTTAGGTTAGGTTAGGTTAGGTTAGGTTAGGTTAGGTTAGGTTAGGTTAGGTTAGGTTAGGTTAGGTTAGGTTAGGTTAGGTTAGGTTAGGTTAGGTTAGGTTAGGTTAGGTTAGGTTAGGTTAGGTTAGGTTAGGTTAGGTTAGGTTAGGTTAGGTTAGGTTAGGTTAGGTTAGGTTAGGTTAGGTTAGGTTAGGTTAGGTTAGGTTAGGTTAGGTTAGGTTAGGTTAGGTTAGGTTAGGTTAGGTTAGGTTAGGTTAGGTTAGGTTAGGTTTTTTTTTTTTTTTTTTTGTTTTGGCAGACGGGGGAAATCCTCATGGACACCCGGGGGGAAAACCCGGGTAGTGCCAGACTCTTACTGGCTAAAACCCCCGTCTGCCTTTTCTTTTGTTCCTCTGACGACATTTCTCAGAGATCTTTTTTATTTATGTTTATTTATGTTATCTGATTTATTAATTTTGATATTTATGTATTTTCGTTAATCTACTTTGCATTGTGTTTATAATTTTAATTTTGCTTTATGGTATTAATTTAATGTTCTGTTATTTTATTTTGTCACGTTATGTTTTATTTCTTCACTTGATTTTAATACTTATTATTTGTTTATGCTTGTCATATATATATCTTAATATATATATACATCATAATTTTCTTGCTTATTTGTTCCTTTTTATTGCGTAGTTTGCTATTTTTGTACAGTATTTTATAAAGTGGACGCGTTTACACTTATCTTTTAAGATTTCGTTTAAATTTGCTGCATTGAGAGTGGTGTCTATTTGTTGTTCCGCCTCGAACCTTTGCAATCCATACACCGGACACTCAAGAAGGATGTGCGCAACAGTTTCGTTCACCCCCGGTTCGCAGATGCACGATGGGTTCTCTTTGCACTTGAATCTATTCAGGTACTCTGAGAACCCACCGTGCCCCGTCATCACTTGGGTCATTATGCCGCTTACTTCCATCCGCTTGGTCACTTTGTACGCCTCTACCGCGTCAGGGAAGAAGAGCTTTGTGACCGCTGCCGTTTCGCCAGACTTATATCTCCGGTTCCATTCCTGAAGCGACTCCTGACGGATTTGCCGCTTCACGAATGAGACCGGACATCGGTCATAGTTCGGCTTGGTCTTGAGCTTTTGGGCCGCGTCCTTGGCTAGCTGGTCTGCACGCTCGTTCCCTGCCAGTCCCGCGTGTGCTTTAATCCAAAACAGGGATATTTCCTTATTTTGGAGTCGGGCTGCTTTGATGTTTTCGCGCGTTTTCATGGCCAGCGGATGGAGGGAGTGTTGGTCTGCCAAAGTCTCAAGTGAGGAGCGTGAGTCGCTGTACACGCCGAAACTGTCCTCAGGGCGTTTTAAGATGGCCCTCGTGGCTTCGTATATGGCCAGAAGTTCAGCCTGATACACCGTGCAGTGCGGTGACAGCTTTAGTTTGAGGGTTTTGGTCTCGGCATCATTGATCCAAAAGGATAATGCTGCTCCGACCTTGCCCTCAATCTTGCTGCCATCCGTAAAGATTTTGACTGCCTGCTTGTTGTGATTTTCCAACTGCTGCTGGTCTATCAGGCTCACGAACTTCAGGTCTATATGCTCAGCTGGATGAGGAGCCTCGGTGTATGCAGCCACTCGCTCTATTTCTTTGTCTCCGAGCGCTGGCCGTGGCACTCCCCTCTTTGCCTCGTACAGGGCGGCTGCCTCCTGAATCCTGAGGTCGAGGGGGAGTATCCCGGCCAGCACTAGGGCTGAGTTTAGTGAGACTGTGCGGTACGACTTTGTCAATTTTTGTGCGAACCCTCTTTGTACTGCGTTGAGCTGCTTCTGTATTGTTATCTTTTTAGTCGCTGAAGCCCAAGCGCTCGCTGCGTACATGATGACGGGTTCCACCGTAGCCGTATATATCAGGCGAATCACCTCAGGGTGGAGTCCCCAGGTAATTTTTGCGGCTCTGGAAAGCTGTTTGTAAATATTTAGTGCCTTCTTGCACACGTTTGCAGCGTGACTACTGAAAGTTAGTTTATGGTCGATCGTGAGCCCTAGGACTTTTATCTCTTCGGACATGACAATGCCCACCCCGCCCATGCTCAGAAGTGGTGTGTCATATTTGAGCTTTCTGGTCATTAGCATTGCTTTGGTCTTCAGCGGACCAAAGTTGAGCTTGTTTTTGACACCCCACTCCCGAACATATGCGAGGGCGGCATTGGCCCGTCCCTGCACCTCCGTCGCTGTGTCACCGTCAAAGACCATCACAACGTCGTCGGCGAAAGCCTGGCAATAGTCACGTCTCCGTTCGAGTCCTTTCAGTAGCGGGTCCAAGAGAAGGTTCCATAGTATTGGTCCGCTTATTGATCCCTGCACACAGCCCTTGCTTGTTTCTTTTCCGTATTCCTGTCCGCCATATCTCACCCTTACTTTCCTATCTTCCAGATAGCTGTTCATTATTCTTCTAATGTTTGTTGGACACTTTTCCTCAGCCAGCCGGACTCTTATTGCAGGCCACCATGCGTTATCGAAGGCTCCCTCTATGTCTAGCGATATCATTGTGACTAGCTTTTTCGCAGCAATTTTTTCGCGTATGTAGTTTATCAAGTCATAGAGGGAGTCCTCGGTGCCTTTTTGGGGCATGAATCCGTACTGACGAGTACTCATCCTTGGGAGTAAGTGCCACTTGAGTCGTCCCACGATCATCTTCTCCAAGATTTTTCCCATCACAGGTAGCAGTCCTATGGGCCGGTACGACTTCGGGTTTGTATAGTCGTCTTTACCTGGCTTCCTTAGGGCCACTACCGTGGCTTCTTTCCAGATGGTTGGAAAATGATTTAACTCAAGGCACTTATTCATTAGAGCCAAATGCATTTCTGGGTCCCTGGAGATAACTTGGCCACAAATGTCGGCAGTGAAACCGTCTGCTCCCGGGGCTTTTTTGGGGTTAAAACTTTCCACTGAAACTCTTAGCTCCGCCATCGTAAACGGAGGGTCATGATCATCATGTATCCTCTCGCTTATTTGGTCGGCTTCCTTTCTGGTTTGTTGGTGGTCTAAGTTGTCGCCAATTTCTGAGTCCTCTGGGTAGAATGTTTCCGCCAACACTTTTGCGGATTCTCTCAGGTCGATTTCACTCCCATTTTTTACTAAGGGCAGATCTTCTTCTCTCTTTGTCGTCCTCCCTATGACCCTATAAATGCCCTCCCATAATCCTTCCTTGTCTTGCTTCCCACAAAAGCCCTTCCAACTCTCTATCTGTGCTTTTTTGGCTTCATACTCATATTTTTGTTTTGCTTGCAGGTACTCTTCGACTACTTTCGCTCTTCGGGTTGGTGCTGCGCATCGGATTCGGCGTTTCTTCGTGACTGCTTCCTTCTTCAACTTGACGAGGGCATCAGACCACCATGGTAATTTTATAGATTCGTTGGACTTCTTTGCCGGCATGGTATCTTTGCACGCCTCCCCTATCTTGCTCGTATACCTCTCCACCAAAGCGTCCAACTCCTCTTTCCCATTTACACTTTCCATTGCTATTTTTGTTATCTGGCTCTCTTCCTTAAGTTGGTCCAATTTCTCATGAAATTGGATCCACTTTGCCTTCCTCGTATTGTAGAGCCTGGTTGTTCGGTTGATGTTAATGCCTCTAGCCTTGGTCAGTCTGATGTTGAAAGTAATACCATTGTGGTCCGAGCTGGTGATATCGTCTTTTACTTTCCAGTTTTCTACGAAGTTTAGCAAGTCAGTTGAGCAGGCCGTTACGTCTACGCAGCTTGAGTACCTCTTGTTACCCCTAATTGTGTCGAAAGTTGGTGTATCTCCTTCGTTTAGCACCTGCAAGCCCATTTCTTCTAGCGCTCCAGCCATTTCTTCCCCTCTGTGGTCCACTATATGTGAGCCCCACCAGGTACTCTTTGCGTTAGAGTCGCCTCCGAGTATGAGCTTGTTTGGCCCTACTTCCTCCACTATTTTCTTAAGCTGCTCCAGGTAGGGTTCTATGGGTTGGTCTGGCTCAAAGTAGAAGGAGATCGCGACAATTTTCCAGGCACTGGTTTGGATCCTCACAACAGTGATGTTATTTGTTGTGAGTTTCGGGCATTGTATGACGTCCAAGTCTTTGTCAAAAACGGCTATTGCCGCTTTAACAGTCCCGTTTCCTTGCTCAGTGCTCTGGTAAATTCTCGCTCCTCTGTAGCTCTTCATACTTTTCACCCCACCCACGTACGGCTCCTGGAGCAGTGCGAAAGCGGCTTTCGTTTTAGTGGCCTCTATCATGAGCTCATTTGTCGCTAGCTCTTTCCTTTGTAAGTTGGCCTGGGTGACAAGGTATGGGCGCTTACTGGTTTGGGCGACTACGTTTGCCAGTCCGTGCCCGGAGGTGCCCTTAGCAGTACGCTATAGCAGATCGGGCTATAGCGTCCCATTTTTGCCTCACTGCGCATTGTGGACTGAACGCGTTATGTTCGGTCTCGGTCATCTTCGCTCGCGAGCAGTTGCAACACGTTGGGGCAACGCTAGCGAGTCGTTCCGCGCATTCCGTCCACATATGCGGTCCTCCACAGTGGCTGCATTTCTCTATCGTCTCTTTGCAGAAGCGCCTGCCATGGCCGTATCCCAGGCAGAGCGAGCACTGGACTAATGGCGATTGGTCTGCAACCTTTATGCGCTGGAGGTCAACATGTACTCGCTCGGCCACTGTCAGGCGCTGCCACACTTTAGGAGACACTTGCATCACCACATGGCTAGTGAGAGGGTTTCTGGTTTTCCGCCTGTATTTGACGGTCAACCTCTGGTCTTCTACTGCTATGTCTCGGAGTAGGTGTCCATTCTGGTTTCTCAAGGCTGCTACGAGGTCTTCGTCTGTGTTGTAGGTTAGTACATCCTTGAGAATGACCAGCGGATCCTTATTTTTAATCTCCTCGACTTGCAGGTTTGCTCCGGAGTTCCTGATCCTTTCGGTTACCTTTGCCAGTTCCTCTTTTGTGTTGCATCCCACTATAACTTTCTGGTCTCGAGCTTTTCTCATCCTGTCCACTCTTATGCCTGCCTCTTTAGCCTTCACCGCGGTTCTGATCTTCTCGACCACTTCTCCACTTGTGTCCCCTTCGCTTGATGACACCACGATGGAGTGAACCTGAGTGGAGTGCCTGCCACTCGATGTTACTTGGGCGTAGGTATCCCTCCGTTCATGGGTTCCTTCCAGAACGGGGAGCGTTTTTATTTGGTCAGTAAGTGCGATAGTGTGTTGTTTACACTCCGCTACCAACCGACCGTGCTCCCTCAGGCTCTCCATTAGCGATACCATCAGCATGGATTGTGGCGCTATTTCAGAAGTGGTCGATGACTGTTTTTTCCCCTCTTCTTTGTTTGCAGACTTTTCTTGTTCCTTGCTTTTGGCCTTTGTTGTCTCAAACCTCTCTTCCTCCGCTTCTTTCACCAGTTGGTACAACCTTGTTATCGCTTGCGTGACTTCGGTTTTTATGTCTGACTTCAAGTTCCTTGAGGTACCCAGCCATGTCTTTGCCTTTGTTAATTGGGCTTTTGCCTCCGCGATTCTACTGGCGTACTTTTGTGGTGGCTTCGGTGAAGTATCCGTTGCCTCAGACGGGTTACGAGTCGTCAGTCTACTCCCTTGAGAGAGTGTCGTCTTCTCTTTTAGCCCGACGAGGGTCGCCGAAGAGGTCTTTTTTGGCGGAGAAGGGGTCTTGGCATGCTCACGCGAGGACGCCGCCGTCCCCTGTTTAGTGCCAGAGGTGGCGGCGGTCCCCGGCGCGGCGTACGTCCGCGGCTTGCTCTTCGTCTTCACGGATTCCCATTCGCCTATGCTTCGCCGCACGCTTGGGGTCGGGCTGTAGGCTTGACTAGAGATACTAGTCTCGTCGTCCCTCTGTGTGGGCTCCGCTTCGACGGTGGGCCCGGACTTTGCGGTTGGGTGGGTCTCAGTGGCAGCCGCGGCAATACCGATCCATGCGGGGCTCCTGATACAACGTGTCTTGTTGAGCTGAGAGGGTCCTGCCCTCTCAGTCTCTTTCGGGGAGTCAGGGGAACCTACTCTAATATCAGTCATAGCCTTAGTTAGGTTAGGTTAGGTTAGGTTAGGTTAGGTTAGGTTAGGTTAGGTTAGGTTAGGTTAGGTTAGGTTAGGTTAGGTTAGGTTAGGTTAGGTTAGGTTAGGTTAGGTTAGGTTAGGTTAGGTTAGGTTAGGTTAGGTTAGGTTAGGTTAGGTTAGGTTAGGTTAGGTTAGGTTAGGTTAGGTTAGGTTAGGTTAGGTTAGGTTAGGTTAGGTTAGGTTAGGTTAGGTTAGGTTAGGTTAGGTTAGGTTAGGTTAGGTTAGGTTAGGTTAGGTTAGGTTAGGTTAGGTTAGGTTAGGTTAGGTTAGGTTAGGTTAGGTTAGGTTAGGTTAGGTTAGGTTAGGTTAGGTTAGGTTAGGTTAGGTTAGGTTAGGTTAGGTTAGGTTAGGTTAGGTTAGGTTAGGTTAGGTTAGGTTAGGTTAGGTTAGGTTAGGTTAGGTTAGGTTAGGTTAGGTTAGGTTAGGTTAGGTTAGGTTAGGTTAGGTTAGGTTAGGTTAGGTTAGGTTAGGTTAGGTTAGGTTAGGTTTTTTTTTTTTTTTTTTTTTTTTTTTTTTGTAAAGGGAGGTGGAAATCCTCATGGATACGTCCGGTGTTACCCTTCAGTTATGTCGGACTCCGTCGGCTTGCGCCGACGACCTACCGACTAAAACCACCTCCCTTTCTTCACTACCTCTGTGTGGGGAGCAGAGACTTTTTTGTTCATATTTTGTTTATGCTTTTTAAGAATTTGGTATTTTCATTTTTTGGGGCCTAATTTGGAGTTTTTATTTAACATATATATTTATCTTACATTTATTATTACACAGTGATTATTCTATTGGGCAAACATATTATATATTATGTAATATATAAGTGTTTACCCCTAATTACTACTTTTATTTCTATTAATTACCTTATTTGCTACTTTCTTACAATATTCTATAAAACTAATTCTACTTTCTTTATCTGCTATTATTATACTTAAGTTACTCTTATTTATACCAATTCCTATTTCTAATTCACAATCAATTCTAAGTCTACTATATACAGGGCATTCAGTTATTATATGCAGCACACTTTCTTCTTTTTCAGGGTCGCAGACGCACGACGGACTCTCCTTGCACTTGAAACGATGCAGGTACGCAGAGAATCCGCCGTGCCCCGTCAACACCTGCACCAAGTTCGGTTCCAGTGTTATTTTTCGTAGCACAGGGTAAGCACTTATAGCGTCAGGGAAAAAGCATTTGGTGGTTGAAGCCGTTTCGCCCTCCTTATATCTCCGGTTCCATTCGTCAAGCGAATCCTGTCGGATTTGCCGCTTGACGAATGAGACCGGACAATTTGCGTAGTTTGGCCTGGTTTTTAGGTGCAACGCCGCGTTCTTCGCCAACTCGTCTGCTCTTTCGTTGCCCTCCAGCCCGGCGTGAGCCTTGACCCAAAATAACTGCAAAGAGTAATTTTTTGCATTTATTTTCTCAAGGTTTGCTCGTGTTTGTACAGCCAGGGGGTGGGGGGCATCGTTGTTCACTACCGATTCCAGGGCAGACCTTGAGTCGCAGTAGACGTTGCATGTAGGCACTGTACTTTTGAGGGCATAGCTTGTTGCCTCAAACAGAGCCAGCAGCTCCGCCTGATAGACAGTACAGCACTGGTCCAGCTTTAATTTCCGGGTACTTATCTCTGCGTCACCGTGCCAAATGGACAGTGCCGCTCCTACTTTCCCCTCAATTTTACTGCCATCGGTAAATATGTTTAGGCCATTGATGTTGTAGTTTTGCTCCAGCTCTGTACTGTCCATCAGGCAAGTGAACTGCAGCTTTGCTCGCTGCGCGGGATGTGGCATGTCCTTATAGGCTGTAGGTATTTCTACAGCTCGGTCTCCTATTACTCGCTGTGAATAGCCTTTCTTTATTTCATAAAGTAAGGCTGCTTCCCGGATACGAATATCCAGGGGAAGCAGCCCAGCGAGCAATAGTGCCGAGCTGAGCGAGACCGTCCTATAGGCCTTGACAATCTTCTGCGCAAATCCCCGCTGCACCGCATCCAACTGCCTTCTCACACATAGTTTACTCGATGCAGGGGCCCAGACACTCGCGGCATACATCACAACCGGCTCGATCACCGCTGTATACATTGTCCTGATAATTTCTGGTTGTAGACCCCAGTGAATCTTGGCGGCTCTCGATAGCTGTTTGTAGAAGTTCAAGGCCTTGCGGCAAACATAGGATACGTGCGAGTTGAACGTCAATTTGTCATCTATGGTAAGCCCCAAAACCTTGAACTCCCCAGACATGTCAATGCCGACCCCGCCCATGCTCAAACGTGGTGTGTCATATTTCAGCTTTCGCGTAATGACCATGGCGTTGGTCTTTTTCGGCGCAAACTTCAGCTTATTTCTGACACCCCACGCTTGAACATACTCGAGGGCAGCATTGGCACGTCTTTCCACATCAAGAGCCGTGTTCCCATCAATTATCAGGACGATGTCATCAGCAAAGGCCTGGCTGTAGTCACCTCTACTTTGTAGCCCCTTTAGTAGGGGGTCTAAGATCAGGTTCCACAGTATCGGACCCCCTATCGAGCCTTGTACGCAACCTTTATTAGTACTTTTTCGGTACTCCTCACCGGCGTATCGGACCCTTACCCCCCTGTCTCTGAGGTAGCTGTCTATGACCCTCCTTAAGTTCACAGGACACTTTTCCTCAGCCAGTCGGATTCTTATGGCTGGCCACCATGCGCTATCGAAGGCTCCCTCTATATCTAAGGACACTAGTGTGACGATCTTCTTTTGATCTAGTTTGGTCCTTATGTGTTGTATTAGAGTATAGAGGGAGTCTTCGGTGCTTCTTTGTGGCATGAATCCGAACTGGCTGGTACTCATCCTTGGCAAGAGGTGATACTTAATTCGGGCCATTAACATTTTTTCGTAAACCTTTCCCAGGACAGGTAAGAGTCCGATAGGTCGGTATGACTTGGGTACATTGTATTTGTCCTTACCCGGCTTTCGGAGGACGACTACTGTGGCTTCTTTCCATAACTTTGGGAAGTAGTGGTATTCCAAGCACTTATTAAGGATATCCAGGAATAGTTCCGGGTCGCTGTCCATGGTGTGGCTGCAGATATCGGCGGTAAGGTTAGGTTAGGTTAGGTTAGGTTAGGTTAGGTTAGGTTAGGTTAGGTTAGGTTAGGTTAGGTTAGGTTAGGTTAGGTTAGGTTAGGTTAGGTTAGGTTTTTTTTTTTTTTTTTTTTTTTTTTTTTTTTTGTGTTCAGACGGGGGAAATCCTCATGGACACCCGGGGGGAGCACCCGGGTAGTGCCAGACTCTTACTGGCTAAAACCCCCGTCTGCGTTTCCTTTGTTCCCCTGACATGATCAGAGTCCTTATTTATCTCTATTACATCTTAACTTAAATCTTGTTTCAAAGTCCCTTTTTCCTTATTTTTATTTACATGTTTCTTTTACTTTCCCATTTTAAGGCTATCTTCATAATTTTATCTTACTTTACATTTTATCTAAAATTTTATCTTGTCATATTCCTAATCTTTCCATTTCTATTTCTTAACTTTTAATTACAATGCTATTTTTATTATTTTCTTATTTTAAGCTTTAATTTATAAATACAATTATACATATTGTTCTACTATGCGTACCTATATTTTTATGCTGAAGTGATTTATTCTTAGAATATATACCCAGCATAATTTTATATACCTATTTTTGTTTATTACTATTTTAATTAAATTTTTACAAAAAAATTTAAATATGCGCCTTGTATTTTTAGCTTCAATTTTAGATCTTCGAGCGTTCGACGCAGCGACACATTGACTCCTAACAATTTCGTACCTGCTCCTCAACACGGCGAGTTTCTCGGACCACTTTGGCGGTTTTGTAAGTTCTTTTATCTTTTGCAATGTAATTCCTATGTATATTTGTGCTATTATTTTACTAAATTTAACTATTGTTTTATCTGATTTTACTATTTTGATTATTTGTATTCTATTTATAATTTTAACTATTTCCAATTGGTCCATTTTCACATGAAAATATTCCCAATTTGCATGGTTTGTGATATGGCGTCTAATATATGTGAGTATGCTGAAGAAAATACCACTGTGGTCCGAGTGTGTTGGATGCACAATTTGGCATAGGACGCCCTTAGCAGTAGGCCACGGTGGATCTCGCAAGTGCTTCCCACTTGCGCCTCACCGGGCATTCGTTTCCGAAAGCATTGTGGTCCGTCCTATCCATCTTGGCTTTCTGACAGTTTACGCAGCTGGGGGGTGCGTCGGCAAGCCAGTCGGCGCACTCGGTCCTCATGTGCGCGCCTCCACAGTGGCTGCACACATCGACAGCTTCGTGACAGAATCGCTTTCCGTGTCCGTATCCCAAACAGCGCGAGCACTGTATAAGAGGGGACTGGTCCGCGACTCTGATTCGCTGCACATCGATGTGTACAGCCCCTGCGTCAATGAGACGCTGCCAGATCCGAGGCGACACTTTGACGACGATGTGTGCGGTGAGGGGATTTCTCGCTCTTCTTCTGAACCGTATCTCCATGCGGTCGTCCTCACCGCACACATCGCTGAGCAGGTGTTTATTTTGCGCTCGTATTGCTCTGATGATGTCCTCGTTTGTGTGACTTTGGAGGACACCATACAGAACAACCAGAGGATCTTTGTTCTTAACGTCCTCTACGTTTAATTTTGCCCCCCCCTTTGCTACGATTCTGTTCTTAACCTTTTCCATTTCCTCCTTGTCCCTGCATCCTATTATGATCTTACTGTCTTTAGCCTTCCTAATCCTATCAATTCTTACCCCCTCTTCAGTCGCGTTGACAACTTCCCTTATTTTCTCGAACACCTGGTCACCCGTTTCCTGGTCGTCCTTAGAGGTGATGATGACGGAGTGCATGGCAGCCGCCTCCGAAGAACGTCGCCTTGGCGAGCTAGCTGCGACGCTGGCGTATGTGCCCCTCTGTTCGCACATCGCTTGTTGCGTCGTCAGCAGCTCAGCCAATTTGGCCATCCCTTCCTTGTTCTCCTTCAGCAGCTTTCCATGCTCCTCCATTTGCCCTGTTGTTGGGTGGGCTGGTGTAGTGTCCGGTGTGGCTGTCTTCTGTAGCTTTAGGGTTTCTTTTATGTTTTTCATTTCTCTGAATGTATCCTCTATCTTTTGGCCTTGCTCCACAATCATTCTCATAATTTCCTGTCCTTCATTTCCTGTTGTCTCTTTACTTATTGAAACTTCTTCTCTTTGTTCCTTGTTGTCCACGTTAAATTTCTTCTCCTTGGTCCTCTCCGATTCCCCTTCCTTCACCAGCTGGTAAAGGCGGTCCAGAGCCTGCGTCACCTCCGTTTTAATAACGGTGCTTATGTTGCGTGAGTTGGAGAGGTGCAATTTGGCCTTGTTGAGGCAGGCTCTGGCTTCCGCCACGCGGCCGAGCTGTTTGGGTGGGGTCACCGCGGTCTCCACCAGTTAGGTTTTTTTTTTTTTTTTTTTTTTTTTTAATACCTGTCCCGGCGCCATGGCCGGGCCCGCGAGCTAAGGTCCCTAACGTGATCAGGGATTTACATCTATATCTTTATTGGAAAACATCTTATAGTTAAAACTTACTCTATCTATATCTATTACATTTTTTAATCTATTGTTTTATATCTTTATTAAATCTACTAAGCTGAATTCCAAATATTATGCAATATTTGGGTTCAGCTTTACTTATATATCTATTTATTTTTATCTATTACTTTTTTACACACATTTACACAATAATCTAAAAACATTTTGTTTACATTTTCATCTCTTATTATTTTACAAATATTTTCTTTTGTTGTGTATATACCAGTTTCTTGTTCCATTTCGAACCGCTCTCTTCCATATACCGGACATTCTAGTATTACATGCAAAGGGGTCTCGTTTTTATTGGGCTCGCAGGTGCATGATGGGTTCTCTTTCAATTTGAATCTATGCAAATATTGGGAGAAGCCACCATGCCCTGTCATTATTTGGGTTACTATGCCTTCGGGCTTCAATTTTCTTACAGTTTTAAAAGATTGTATTGCGTCTGGGAAGAAGATCATTGTTGTCGAAGCAGTCTCTCCTGCTTTATATCGCTTATTCCATTCATCAAGCGTCCCCGCACGGATTTGACGCTTGATGAATGAAATTGGGCATTTGTCGTAATGCGGTCTCGTTTTAAGTGAGAGGGCGGCAGTCTTTGCGAGTTCATCTGCTCTTTCATTCCCCTCATGTCCCACATGAGCCTTTATCCAATAAAGACCAACCGTCTTGTTTCGGGCCTCACATTTTTGGAGTTTCTCACGGATTTCGACGGCTAGGGGATTGAAAGAGCAGTTGTTCACTATGACCTGCAGCGATGACCTAGAGTCACTATATACGCCGAAACTCTGCGCCGGATGCTTAAGAATCTCATCCATCGCTTTGGATATCGCCATCATTTCTGCCTGGAAAACGGTGCAGTAGGACGGCAGCTTCAATTTCAGGTTTTTGGTTTCGGCTTCATTGCTCCACAGAGACAATGCCGCGCCCACCTTGCCTTCGATTTTGCTGCCGTCCGTATAGATCCTGACTGCCTGCGAGTTGTTCGTATCTTGTTGCTCTCCGTTTTCGAGGCAGATGAAATGTCTGTCGATATGCTGCGATGGATGAGGGGTGTCGATAAACGCGATCCTTCGCTCTATCTCTCCTCCTCCTGGTACTAGTGTGGTCTCCCCTCTCTTTGCCTCGTACAGGGCGGCTGCCTCCTGTACTCTGAGGTCGAGAGGCAGTAACCCCGCCAGTACCAGTGCCGAGTTGAGGGAGACCGTGCGATAGGCTTTGCACAGTTTCTGTGCGAACCCTCTTTGGACCGCGTTTAGTTGTTTTTGGACACACCACTTCTTGGTTGCATCGGCCCAGGCTCCCGCCGCATACATGATCATTGGTTCCACTACTGCGTTGTAGATCGATCGAATCACTTCTGGGTGGAGGCCCCAACTGATCTTGGCGGCTCTTGATAGATGCTTATAGACATTCAGAGCCTTCGTGCAAGCGCTCGCGACGTGGTCGTTGAATGTCAACTTGTCATCTATCAAGAGCCCCAAGAGTTTGATTTCCTTGGACATTTCTATTACTACCCCGCCCATGCCCAGCCGTGGTGTGTCGTACTTCAGTTTACGTGTTATGACCATTGCTTTTGTCTTGTGCGGTGCAAATCTTAATTTGTTCCTGACACCCCACTGCTGTACATAGGCGAGGGCGTCATTTGCTCGGCGTTCTACCTCCAATCCAGTGTGGCCCTCAAACAACATGACCACGTCATCCGCGAATGCCTGACAGTATTCCCCTCTATTTTGAAGTCCCTTTAGCAACGGGTCCAGTAGGAGGTTCCACAGGATGGGCCCTCCTATCGACCCCTGCACGCAGCCTTTCGTTGTCTCTTTAACTACCTCCTCTCCTGCGTATCTTACTCTGACTTTCCTTTGTTCCAGATAGCTGTCAACGACTCTCCTTATATTCGATGGGCATTTCTCTTCTGCTAGCCTGGTTCTTATTGCTGGCCACCATGCACTGTCGAAGGCTCCCTCTATGTCCAGTGAAACAAGAGTGATTAGTTTCTTTTCGCTTATTTTTTCTTTTATTAGCTTAATCAGGTCATAGAGGGAGTCTTCCGTGCTTTTCTGTGGCATGAATCCATATTGTCTTGAATTTAGCTTGGGGACAATATGCCATTTGATCCGGCCTACTAGCATTTTCTCCAGGACCTTTCCCATCACCGGCAACAATCCTATTGGTCTATACGATTTGGGAGCTGTGTAGTCTTCCTTTCCCGGTTTCCTTAATATTACAACTGTAGCTTCTTTCCAGGGTTCCGGGAAATGCCCTAGCTCTAGGCATTTATTGGCCAGTGATAGGAAAGTTCCTGGGTCCTGATTTATTGCCTTAATACAAATATCTGCAGTTAAGCCGTCTCGACCGGGAGCTTTTTTGGGGTTAAAGCTTTCTATTGCTGTTTTTAGTTCTGCAGGGGTAAATGGAGGGTCATGGTCATCATGACTACTTCCATTTACTTGGTCAGCCTTGGCTCTAATACTTTTGTGCTCCTCGTTGTCGTCTGCCTTTCCGTCTTCCGGGTAGAACGTTGTCGCTAAGAGTTCCGCAGATTCTTTTTGGCTCAATACCCTTCCGTCTTTTGTGAGAGGTAGGTCTTCGTGTCGTTTAATTGTTCTCCCTATGACCCGGTATATACCTTCCCACATCCCTTCCCTGTCCTGTTTCCCACAATAATCCTTCCAGCTTTGAATTTGGGCCTTCTTTGCTTCTAATTCATACTTTTCTTTTGCTTGCAGGTACTCATTTACCACTTTAGATCTACGGACCGGCGCTGCGCATCGGATCCTGCGTTTCCTGGTGGCGACCTCTTTTCTCATCTTGGTGAGCTCCTCGGAATTCCACGGTAAGGTAAGTAACCTTTTTGATTTTAGTTTTGGTATATTACTATTGCATGCTTCTATTGTTGATTCTATATATTGCTTGATTTTATTTTCTAGTTCTATTTTATTATCGATGAGATTTATTTCTGTACTGTTAATTTTATATCTATCTTGTAGTTCTTTTAGTTTAGTTCCAAATTCATTCCAGTTTGCCTTTTTGGTGTTATAGATCCTTGTTGTTCTTTCTATGTTAATACCTTTGGCTGTTGTCAATCTAAGTTTAAAAATGATGGTATTGTGGTCCGAGGTTGTCATCCCTTCATCAAGGGTCCAGTCTTCCACCAGGTTTAGCAGTCCCGTCGTGCAAGCCGTCACATCTACGTAGCTACTGTACGTTATCCCACCCCTTATAGTGAAGAACGTCGGTGTTGTGTTGGTGTTTAGTACCTGCAAGCTCAGGTCCTCCAAGACTCCTGCCATCTCCTCTCCTCTATCATCTGTTCTGGGGCTGCCCCACCAGGCGCTCTTTGCGTTCCCATCTCCTCCCAGAATGATGTTTCCTCCAAGGTGCTGAGTTATTCTGCGCAGTTGGTCCAGGTATGGCTCGATTGGTTTGGGTCTGGGTTCGAAATAGAACGACACGGCAAGAATCTCCCATGCGCTGGTCCTGATTTTTACCACAGAGATGTTGGGTGTGGTAAATTCAGGACACTGGATGACGTCAAGGTCTTGATTGAAGACTGCTATTGCAGCTTTGATTGATGTGTCTCCAGTTTTTGCGCTCTGAAAGATTCTCACGCCCGTGTAGTCCTTCAATCGACCCAGTCCTCCAACATATGGCTCCTGGAGCATTGCGAAGGCTATTTTCCTTTTTTGTGACTCGAGCATGAAGTCTTGTGTGGCAAGCTCTTTTCTCTGCAAGTTTGCTTGGGCCACAATGTATGGCCTGTCGCAATTTTGTCCTTTATTTTGCCCCGGGGTGCCCTTAACAATATGCCACTGCCGCTCGGGCCAGTGCATCCCACCTCCTCCTTACGGGACACTCCGAGCTGAACGCGTTGTGATCATGCCGATCTTGTTTGGCCGTGACGCAATTACAGCATGTCGGAGTTGTGCCTGTGAGCCATTCTTCACATTTTGCCTTCATGTGAGGGCCTCCACAGTGACTGCATTTTTCTATCGCGTTTGTGCAGAAGCGACGGCCGTGTCCGTATCCTAGGCATTGTGAACATTGAACCAGCGGGGATTGGTCTTCTACCTTTACCCGCTGTAGATCAATGTGCACTGCCTCAGCTTCTAGCATGCGTTTCCATATCACTGGGGAGACCCTCAGCACTACATGGCTTGTGTGTGGGTTTCTGGTCCTCTTTTTAAAGGCAATCTCTGTTTTTGCGTCCTTTTCTGCCAGATCTTTATAGATGGTTTTGTTCTGGTTTCTCATCGCTCTTAAAATGTCTTCGTCACTATTATGGTGGAGTACACTTCGTAGCATCACCAGAGGATTTTTGTTTTTTATTTCTTCGACGTTCAGCTCGGGTGTACCGCTGAGTCTCTCTTTTATTTTCCTTCTTTCTTCCTCTGTCCGGCATCCGACTATTACTTTCCTGTCCTTAGCTTTCCTTATTCGCTCAACTGCCACTCCTCCTTCCTTCGCGTTTACCGCTTTTCTTATCCTTGTAAGCACTTCGTCACCTGTCTCAGTCTCGTCCTTTGCGGTGACGACCACCGAATGCATCACCGTGTGTTCCGGTAGCTGTCTTCGGGGGCTCGTCATAACCGCACTTGCGTAAGTTTTATTCATCAGCAGCTCTTTTAAGTTTTCTATTTTCTCGTTACTCTCCTTTATTAGTTCTGAATGCTTTGCTATGATCTTTTCTAGTTCACTGTCTTTTTCTTTTCTTTCCTCATTCCCTTCTGTTGCAATTTCTCTGTCATTTTTGTGTTCTACAGGCTTCGCCATGGTTTCCTGGCTTTTGTCTGAGTTTGACTCTTTTACTATCTGGTAGAGCCGTTCGAGAGCCTGCAGAACACCTTGTTTTATATCTGTTTTCAGATTTTTGGAGCTGTTGATGTGCTGTTTTCCTTTTATAAGCCAGGATCTTGCCTCAGCGACCTTTTCTGATGTTTTGGAGATGGCTGGTTTTGGTGGACTCACAGACGCTGCTGTCAGTAATTTCCTGGATGCTGGGTAAGCTTTCAGGGGGGCTGCCGTCTGTGGTTTTTGGGGAGGCGTCACGCTGGGTCGACTACGGTCCGGTTTCCCGGTCTCCCAGTCGCCGATACTGCGTCTGACGTTGTGTGGTGTTAATTCTCCTTTTTCTGTTTCAGGTCCGGATCCAGCTCCAGCCAGGGTCTTCGTGATGTTTAGGTCCTCGCTTTCGGGCTTAGTGGGAGTGCGGATCATGTTTGGGGCTATCGTCGCCTATGGGGCGCGTCGCGGTGTAAGTATACAGGTAAGTCAAATTGTAAGTTTGTAAAAGTTATATAATATAGTTATTGTCAAAATGATTTATTAAAATATAATTGAATAATGTAAAATTGTATAAGTTGTAAATAATTATTCGTCAATGTTCTTGCGCGGAACAATAATGATGTTCTTCGCAACGCTAAAAGTGTATGTACGAGAATGTCAGTTGTTGGGAGAGGAACGGTTCCAAAAGGGGAACAACTCGTACAATATCTTTCTGGTCGTTCAAAATTTTTTAAGAGTGTAACAAATTGTTACCACAAGTCAAACAATGTCAATGTTTGTCTAAACTACTAGCTTACTATCTAAACACACAATGTAGAAACAATGTAAAAAGAAATAAATTTTTTGAAATATTTTGACTTTTGATAAAAGTCGCAGTACAAAATGTATTGGGACTTCTTCCCCTGACAAAGTTTTTGAAACACTATTACAAAAGAATATTAATATAAAAATATAAAACAAAAATACACAAATTAATTTTTAGGCAAATTGCAATTTTCAAAATTAATTTTGGATTTTATTTAGGCTCGCTATTACTGTTTATGTTCTCTCATAGAGGGTACACTGTTTTTAAAATAAATTAAAAATATTTTCTTAAATCTAAAAGTTATGAAATTTTGAAATTTTGAAAAGTTTTTTGAAAATTGCAATTACAAGATCCTAAGGCAGAAACCAAACTTGTATATTAGACCTAGGTCTAATATACAAATTTTGGTCAAAAAAGCGCTAAGACGCACCGTTTCCCAGTTATGGCGGTTACAAGTTTAACTTAATTTATTTGCGGTTTTGGTAATTTGTGATTCAAAAAGACTTGGGAAACGGTGAAAGCCAGAAGTCTGAAATTTTTCGGGAGTATACTACTAGTGCCAGGCACTTACAAGAAACAGTTTCAGGGGGGACGGTTGCTGAAAACTGAAAATTTTGAATTTATTAATCTACGAGTTTAATTTTTGGGACCGCAAAACACACAATTTGGTGAGAAACTCGTCCTCCTGATGAGTTCTTCAAAGTCCAGTAGCGGGGGCGTATTAGTACTGACCAGGCGCTCCCTTCTGCGTTTTTGGATTTTCCTACAAATTTAACTTTTTTATTTGCGGTTTGTGGACTTTGTTGGACTGCGAGAAACTCAAAAACAGTATGGCCTAAAAATCTAATTTTTGGCAGCGATGAACGCTTGGACCTGATGATCCAAGATCTAACACTTTCAGGGTGGGTCGTCGCGGAAAATGTTTTTCTAGCACTTTTTAAGTTTTTTGACGGGCCGCAAAAAGGACAAATTTGGTTGCACTTAGCTGGTAGTAGTGGCTGGGAGATTTCTGATGACGGTCCTTAGATCTGCTCCTCTTCGCGTACCCGGCCGCTTTTAGAAATTGGGGAAATTCGGAGATTTTCCGATTTTCCGGCCACGTGCCTGGTGAGGTCTTCCTGGAATATCTTCAAGGGGCGTGATCCGAAAAATCGGAAACTTCGCAGGATGATGCAGCGGTTCAAGGTCCTCCCGTATCCAATGTAAAATACAGGGGGCGCCGCTGAAAATCGAGCGCCGCACGCCGATAACTGCTCGGGGACCCAAAAAACCACGTGTTTTAGGTTATTTTGGGTCGGTTTCCACTCTAAGTATACACAATTTTCACTATTTTTGGAAACTTTTTTCACTGTTGTGCTTGTAGGCACTTCGCGCACTATCGGTGAATTTTTTGCGGAAAAACTCGCGAGTTCACTATTTTTGAGCGTTTTTCGAGCGCGGAGCGACTTAAAAGTGCTGGCGTTCCGGCTACGGTCTGTGCGCGACTGGGTTAGGTTAGGTTAGGTTAGGTTAGGTTAGGTTAGGTTAGGTTAGGTTAGGTTAGGTTAGGTTAGGTTAGGTTAGGTTAGGTTAGGTTAGGTTAGGTTAGGTTAGGTTAGGTTAGGTTAGGTTAGGTTAGGTTAGGTTAGGTTAGGTTAGGTTAGGTTAGGTTAGGTTAGGTTAGGTTAGGTTAGGTTAGGTTAGGTTAGGTTAGGTTAGGTTAGGTTAGGTTAGGTTAGGTTAGGTTAGGTTAGGTTAGGTTAGGTTAGGTTAGGTTAGGTTAGGTTAGGTTAGGTTAGGTTAGGTTAGGTTAGGTTAGGTTAGGTTAGGTTAGGTTAGGTTAGGTTAGGTTAGGTTAGGTTAGGTTAGGTTAGGTTAGGTTAGGTTAGGTTAGGTTAGGTTAGGTTAGGTTAGGTTAGGTTAGGTTAGGTTAGGTTAGGTTAGGTTAGGTTAGGTTAGGTTAGGTTAGGTTAGGTTAGGTTAGGTTAGGTTAGGTTAGGTTAGGTTAGGTTAGGTTAGGTTAGGTTAGGTTAGGTTAGGTTAGGTTAGGTTAGGTTAGGTTAGGTTAGGTTAGGTTAGGTTAGGTTAGGTTAGGTTAGGTTAGGTTAGGTTAGGTTAGGTTAGGTTAGGTTAGGTTAGGTTAGGTTAGGTTAGGTTAGGTTAGGTTAGGTTAGGTTAGGTTAGGTTAGGTTAGGTTAGGTTAGGTTAGGTTAGGTTAGGTTAGGTTAGGTTAGGTTAGGTTAGGTTAGGTTAGGTTAGGTTAGGTTAGGTTAGGTTAGGTTAGGTTAGGTTAGGTTAGGTTAGGTTAGGTTAGGTTAGGTTAGGTTAGGTTAGGTTAGGTTAGGTTAGGTTAGGTTAGGTTAGGTTAGGTTAGGTTAGGTTAGGTTAGGTTAGGTTAGGTTAGGTTAGGTTAGGTTAGGTTAGGTTAGGTTAGGTTAGGTTAGGTTAGGTTAGGTTAGGTTAGGTTAGGTTAGGTTAGGTTAGGTTAGGTTAGGTTAGGTTAGGTTAGGTTAGGTTAGGTTAGGTTAGGTTAGGTTAGGTTAGGTTAGGTTAGGTTAGGTTAGGTTAGGTTAGGTTAGGTTAGGTTAGGTTAGGTTAGGTTAGGTTAGGTTAGGTTAGGTTAGGTTAGGTTAGGTTAGGTTAGGTTAGGTTAGGTTAGGTTAGGTTAGGTTAGGTTAGGTTAGGTTAGGTTAGGTTAGGTTAGGTTAGGTTAGGTTAGGTTAGGTTAGGTTAGGTTAGGTTAGGTTAGGTTAGGTTAGGTTAGGTTAGGTTAGGTTAGGTTAGGTTAGGTTAGGTTAGGTTAGGTTAGGTTAGGTTAGGTTAGGTTAGGTTAGGTTAGGTTAGGTTAGGTTAGGTTAGGTTAGGTTAGGTTAGGTTAGGTTAGGTTAGGTTAGGTTAGGTTAGGTTAGGTTAGGTTAGGTTAGGTTAGGTTAGGTTAGGTTAGGTTAGGTTAGGTTAGGTTAGGTTAGGTTAGGTTAGGTTAGGTTAGGTTAGGTTAGGTTAGGTTAGGTTAGGTTAGGTTAGGTTAGGTTAGGTTAGGTTAGGTTAGGTTAGGTTAGGTTAGGTTAGGTTAGGTTAGGTTAGGTTAGGTTAGGTTAGGTTAGGTTAGGTTAGGTTAGGTTAGGTTAGGTTAGGTTAGGTTAGGTTAGGTTAGGTTAGGTTAGGTTAGGTTAGGTTAGGTTAGGTTAGGTTAGGTTAGGTTAGGTTAGGTTAGGTTAGGTTAGGTTAGGTTAGGTTAGGTTAGGTTAGGTTAGGTTAGGTTAGGTTAGGTTAGGTTAGGTTAGGTTAGGTTAGGTTAGGTTAGGTTAGGTTAGGTTAGGTTAGGTTAGGTTAGGTTAGGTTAGGTTAGGTTAGGTTAGGTTAGGTTAGGTTAGGTTAGGTTAGGTTAGGTTAGGTTAGGTTAGGTTAGGTTAGGTTAGGTTAGGTTAGGTTAGGTTAGGTTAGGTTAGGTTAGGTTAGGTTAGGTTAGGTTAGGTTAGGTTAGGTTAGGTTAGGTTAGGTTAGGTTAGGTTAGGTTAGGTTAGGTTAGGTTAGGTTAGGTTAGGTTAGGTTAGGTTAGGTTAGGTTAGGTTAGGTTAGGTTAGGTTAGGTTAGGTTAGGTTAGGTTAGGTTAGGTTAGGTTAGGTTAGGTTAGGTTAGGTTAGGTTAGGTTAGGTTAGGTTAGGTTAGGTTAGGTTAGGTTAGGTTAGGTTAGGTTAGGTTAGGTTAGGTTAGGTTAGGTTAGGTTAGGTTAGGTTAGGTTAGGTTAGGTTAGGTTAGGTTAGGTTAGGTTAGGTTAGGTTAGGTTAGGTTAGGTTAGGTTAGGTTAGGTTAGGTTAGGTTAGGTTAGGTTAGGTTAGGTTAGGTTAGGTTAGGTTAGGTTAGGTTAGGTTAGGTTAGGTTAGGTTAGGTTAGGTTAGGTTAGGTTAGGTTAGGTTAGGTTAGGTTAGGTTAGGTTAGGTTAGGTTAGGTTAGGTTAGGTTAGGTTAGGTTAGGTTAGGTTAGGTTAGGTTAGGTTAGGTTAGGTTAGGTTAGGTTAGGTTAGGTTAGGTTAGGTTAGGTTAGGTTAGGTTAGGTTAGGTTAGGTTAGGTTAGGTTAGGTTAGGTTAGGTTAGGTTAGGTTAGGTTAGGTTAGGTTAGGTTAGGTTAGGTTAGGTTAGGTTAGGTTAGGTTAGGTTAGGTTAGGTTAGGTTAGGTTAGGTTAGGTTAGGTTAGGTTAGGTTAGGTTAGGTTAGGTTAGGTTAGGTTAGGTTAGGTTAGGTTAGGTTAGGTTAGGTTAGGTTAGGTTAGGTTAGGTTAGGTTAGGTTAGGTTAGGTTAGGTTAGGTTAGGTTAGGTTAGGTTAGGTTAGGTTAGGTTAGGTTAGGTTAGGTTAGGTTAGGTTAGGTTAGGTTAGGTTAGGTTAGGTTAGGTTAGGTTAGGTTAGGTTAGGTTAGGTTAGGTTAGGTTAGGTTAGGTTAGGTTAGGTTAGGTTAGGTTAGGTTAGGTTAGGTTAGGTTAGGTTAGGTTAGGTTAGGTTAGGTTAGGTTAGGTTAGGTTAGGTTAGGTTAGGTTAGGTTAGGTTAGGTTAGGTTAGGTTAGGTTAGGTTAGGTTAGGTTAGGTTAGGTTAGGTTAGGTTAGGTTAGGTTAGGTTAGGTTAGGTTAGGTTAGGTTAGGTTAGGTTAGGTTAGGTTAGGTTAGGTTAGGTTAGGTTAGGTTAGGTTAGGTTAGGTTAGGTTAGGTTAGGTTAGGTTAGGTTAGGTTAGGTTAGGTTAGGTTAGGTTAGGTTAGGTTAGGTTAGGTTAGGTTAGGTTAGGTTAGGTTAGGTTAGGTTAGGTTAGGTTAGGTTAGGTTAGGTTAGGTTAGGTTAGGTTAGGTTAGGTTAGGTTAGGTTAGGTTAGGTTAGGTTAGGTTAGGTTAGGTTAGGTTAGGTTAGGTTAGGTTAGGTTAGGTTAGGTTAGGTTAGGTTAGGTTAGGTTAGGTTAGGTTAGGTTAGGTTAGGTTAGGTTAGGTTAGGTTAGGTTAGGTTAGGTTAGGTTAGGTTAGGTTAGGTTAGGTTAGGTTAGGTTAGGTTAGGTTAGGTTAGGTTAGGTTAGGTTAGGTTAGGTTAGGTTAGGTTAGGTTAGGTTAGGTTAGGTTAGGTTAGGTTAGGTTAGGTTAGGTTAGGTTAGGTTAGGTTAGGTTAGGTTAGGTTAGGTTAGGTTAGGTTAGGTTAGGTTAGGTTAGGTTAGGTTAGGTTAGGTTAGGTTAGGTTAGGTTAGGTTAGGTTAGGTTAGGTTAGGTTAGGTTAGGTTAGGTTAGGTTAGGTTAGGTTAGGTTAGGTTAGGTTAGGTTAGGTTAGGTTAGGTTAGGTTAGGTTAGGT
>CATOCS010000010.1:0-2500 GCA_951640565.1 Petrophora chlorosata
ACTGGGGGGTTAGGTTAGGTTAGGTTAGGTTAGGTTAGGTTAGGTTAGGTTGGGGTGCTAGTCCCGGCAACCTCCACGTGTGCTCGGTCGCTGCTTGTCCCTTATGGATACGTCCGGGGGGAACGGCAGTGACTGGGCCGGTGCACCCTGTCAACACGATCAATAACTTCTCCTTGTGGGATTTTGTTGGTCGTGGCAAATAGCTGGGAACGGTGGGCCTCTCTGCGTGTCTCTATGAAGGTAGCATAGAGCACAGCAGATGAGGCCGGCGGATCTTCCGCGGAGGGGGGCGAGCCTCGTGAGAGGCTCAGCGGACCTTCGGGTCGGAGGATGGCCGGCCTGCAAGGCTGGCGGCGCGGCGGGGAGGGTCAACTCGGCCACCCCGTCGGGCAAGACTGGATGCAGCAATGCTGCAGCCGGAGGCCCGGTATCCGGGCCATCTGCCGGGGTGAGATGGTGAATGCTAGCGCGACCCCATCTCACCCCACCATGGCAGAAGACGGAGAACCGTGGGGTTTTAGTCAGTAGGTCGCCGAAAGGCGGAGTCTGACATAACCGAAGGGCCCGTGCCCGGAGGTATCCATGAGGATTTCCCCACGTAAAAAAAAAAAAAAAAAAAAAAAAGGTTAGGTTAGGTTAGGTTAGGTTAGGTTAGGTTAGGTTAGGTTAGGTTAGGTTAGGTTAGGTTAGGTTAGGTTAGGTTAGGTTAGGTTAGGTTAGGTTAGGTTAGGTTAGGTTAGGTTAGGTTAGGTTAGGTTAGGTTAGGTTAGGTTAGGTTAGGTTAGGTTAGGTTAGGTTAGGTTAGGTTAGGTTAGGTTAGGTTAGGTTAGGTTAGGTTAGGTTAGGTTAGGTTAGGTTAGGTTAGGTTAGGTTAGGTTAGGTTAGGTTAGGTTAGGTTAGGTTAGGTTAGGTTAGGTTAGGTTAGGTTAGGTTAGGTTAGGTTAGGTTAGGTTAGGTTAGGTTAGGTTAGGTTAGGTTAGGTTAGGTTAGGTTAGGTTAGGTTAGGTTAGGTTAGGTTAGGTTAGGTTAGGTTAGGTTAGGTTAGGTTAGGTTAGGTTAGGTTAGGTTAGGTTAGGTTAGGTTAGGTTAGGTTAGGTTAGGTTAGGTTAGGTTAGGTTAGGTTAGGTTAGGTTAGGTTAGGTTAGGTTAGGTTAGGTTAGGTTAGGTTAGGTTAGGTTAGGTTAGGTTAGGTTAGGTTAGGTTAGGTTAGGTTAGGTTAGGTTAGGTTAGGTTAGGTTAGGTTAGGTTAGGTTAGGTTAGGTTAGGTTAGGTTAGGTTAGGTTAGGTTAGGTTAGGTTAGGTTAGGTTAGGTTAGGTTGGGGTGCTAGTCCCGGCAACCTCCACGTGTGCTCGGTCGCTGCTTGTCCCTTATGGATACGTCCGGGGGGAACGGCAGTGACTGGGCCGGTGCACCCTGTCAACACGATCAATAACTTCTCCTTGTGGGATTTTGTTGGTCGTGGCAAATAGCTGGGAACGGTGGGCCTCTCTGCGTGTCTCTATGAAGGTAGCATAGAGCACAGCAGATGAGGCCGGCGGATCTTCCGCGGAGGGGGGCGAGCCTCGTGAGAGGCTCAGCGGACCTTCGGGTCGGAGGATGGCCGGCCTGCAAGGCTGGCGGCGCGGCGGGGAGGGTCAACTCGGCCACCCCGTCGGGCAAGACTGGGTGCAGCGATGCTGCAGCCGGAGGCCCGGTATCCGGGCCATCTGCCGGGGTGAGATGGTGAATGCTAGCGCGACCCCATCTCACCCCACCATGGCAGAAGACGGTAACCGTGGGGTTTTAGTCAGTAGGTCGCCGAAAGGCGGAGTCTGACATAACCGAAGGGCCTTGTGCCCGGAGGTATCCATGAGGATTTCCCCACGTAAAAAAAAAAAAAAAAAAAGGTTAGGTTAGGTTAGGTTAGGTTAGGTTAGGTTAGGTTAGGTTAGGTTAGGTTAGGTTAGGTTAGGTTAGGTTAGGTTAGGTTAGGTTAGGTTAGGTTAGGTTAGGTTAGGTTAGGTTAGGTTAGGTTAGGTTAGGTTAGGTTAGGTTAGGTTAGGTTAGGTTAGGTTAGGTTAGGTTAGGTTAGGTTAGGTTAGGTTAGGTTAGGTTAGGTTAGGTTAGGTTAGGTTAGGTTAGGTTAGGTTAGGTTAGGTTAGGTTAGGTTAGGTTAGGTTAGGTTAGGTTAGGTTAGGTTAGGTTAGGTTAGGTTAGGTTAGGTTAGGTTAGGTTAGGTTAGGTTAGGTTAGGTTAGGTTAGGTTAGGTTAGGTTAGGTTAGGTTAGGTTAGGTTAGGTTAGGTTAGGTTAGGTTAGGTTAGGTTAGGTTAGGTTAGGTTAGGTTAGGTTAGGTTAGGTTAGGTTAGGTTAGGTTAGGTTAGGTTAGGTTAGGTTAGGTTAGGTTAGGTTAGGTTAGGTTAGGTTAGGTTAGGTTAGGTTAGGTTAGGTTAGGTTAGGTTAGGTTAGGTTAGGTTAGGTTAGGTTAGGTTAGGTTAGGTTAGGTTAGGTTAGGTTAGGTT
>CATOCS010000010.1:5000-20043 GCA_951640565.1 Petrophora chlorosata
GCTTCCTTGGCAAGTTCGTCTGCTCTTTCATTCCCTGCTATTCCGGCATGCGCCTTAATCCAATAGAAGTTGATGTTCACTCTGGCTTCCTTCACATATTTGAGGATTTCGTGCGCAATGGGGTTCTCTGACTTGCTATCGCTTATAGCATCAAGTGCCGATCTGGAGTCACTTAGTATGCTCCCATTCTTGTTCTTGTCACGCAAATACCTAACTGCTCCCTGTATAGCGACCATCTCAGCTTGAAAAACACTGCAATAGTCTGCGAGTCGGTATTTGATTCGGTGAACCTCTTTAACTGAATTCCAGCAGGATACCGCGGCGCCAACCTTGCCTTCGATTTTGCTTCCATCGGTGAAAATCTTTAGGTCCTCGTTTGGGACGTTGTCGGCCTCTTCTTGAGTTTGGATGATTCCATAGCTAATTTTCACCCTTTCCGCTGGGTGAGGTAACTCATATGGCGAGATCCGTTTCTGCAGCTTTCTCCCGGGCAGTTCGCTAAAGGGCTTCCCTCTCTTTGCCTCGTATAGTTCTGCGTTTTCCTTAGCGCGTAAGTCCAGTGGAATGATGCGTGCGAGTAACGCACTAGACACCAGAGATGTTGTGCGGTGAGCTCGGCAGATTTTAATTGCGAACATTCTGGTAACCCTGTCAAGCTTTTTCTGAATGTAGGCCTTGTCGGTTACTTTTGCCCAAGCGCTGGCTGCATAGAGAACTATGGGTTCAACGGCGACGAGGTACATTAGCCTGGTAATTTCTGGATTAAGTCCCCATTGTGTTTTCACTGCTCGAGACAATATCTTGTGGATGTTTACAGCCTTCTTCGTTACATTGTCGATGTGCTCGTTGAAGGTCAACTTCTTATCAATGGTGACTCCAAGTACCTTTAGTGATTCGCTGGTTGCTATGGTGGTCCCGTTTAGCCTGAGCTCCGGTTCTTCGAATTTAAGGCGCTTTGTGACCACTATAGCTTGCGTTTTATGGGCAGCAAACCGCATCTTATACCTATGACCCCACGCTGCAATAGCATCTAATGCAGTGTTTGTTTTCTGTTCCAGTTCTGCTTTGGTTTTCCCCTTGGCTATCACCAGGATGTCATCTGCAAAGGCTTGCACATGTGCTTCTAGGTCCTCTGCAGTCTCCAGTAGAGGATCCAGCTGCACATTCCAAAATAGAGGCCCGCAAATGGATCCTTGGACGCACCCTTTATTTGTACTCCTTTCAATTTCCTTTATTTGTACTCCTTTCAATTTCCTCCCCAAGGTATTTCAATTTTATTGATCTCTCTTCGAGATAACTGGAGACTAGCCTTATGATGGGCTTTTCCAGCTTTTTGGAGTGGAGCTCTTTAATGATGCTAGGCCACCAGCAGTTATCAAAAGCCCCTTCTATGTCCAGGGAAACCACAGCCACCATTTCTTTCCGCTTTACTCCCTCTCTAATTAACTGCACAGCATCGTACAGGGCATCCTCGGTGCCTCTCTGGGGGGTGAAACCATATTGCCGGCGATTCAGTTTGTGCGAGCTTCCTAACGTCCATGCAATTCTTACTGCCATCATTTTCTCCAGTGTTTTCCCCAGAACCGACAGTAAACCTATTGGTCGATATGATTTCGGGAGTGAATAATCGTCCTTGGCCGGTTTAGGGATGACTTTGATCCACGCCCTCTTCCAACAACGGGGGAAATATCCTATCGTCAGACATGCGTTGAATATTGACAACTGGATCTTGGGTGATGCTCTGTAGCTGTGCCAGCATATATCTGCAGTAAGACCGTCTTCCCCAGGTGCTTTCTTTGGGTCCATGCATTCATAAGCTCCATTTAACTCCCCATCCGTGAACGCTGGGACATCTTCATCTGCATCGGCTTCAGTTCTGATGCGGTGTAGCAGATCTGCGACTTCCCGCCTGATCATTTTTTGTTCGGGGTTGTCCGTTTCTTCTTCATCTTTCGGGAAGAAAGTTTCAGCGAGCAGTAATGCTGACTGCTTTGGGTCGCTTATTGATGAATCCGGCGTTTTCCTTAGCAACTGATCCTCCTTCACTCCTTCACACAGCTTCAAGACTCTATATGTCCTCTTCCACACTGTTTCCTTTTCTTCTGTTGTGCAATATTCCTTCCAACTTTGTGTCATTGTGCTCTGTATTAATTCTTTGTATTCATCTTTATGCTTCAGGTATTCTTTTATTACAAACGGCCTCCTTAGTTCACTAGCTTTCTTAATTTTGTTTCTTTGGGCTATGACTGTTCTCTTTTTGGTCGTGAGCTCCTCGGTCCACCACTTAACTTCATTAGGTGCCTTCAGCGCAGGGACTTTTTTCATCGTGGAGTCGCAAGCTTCAACCAACGTGTTGGTGTATTTTGAGGCGATGTCCTCCAGCTCCACTGCAGTTGAGACTCTTTCAATGTTTTCTGGGTCTAACTCGCTCTCTTGAAGTTTGGTCTGAAGGCACGACCTGAACAAAGTCCAATCGACTGTCTTGGTGTTGAATTTCCGAGTGGAGTTCCGAGGAATCGCTCTGTCATGTCGTTCATAGTTGAGTTCAAACTCAATGAGTGAGTGATCCGATAGGGTAACCACGTTTGGGTTCACTCTCCAGCTCCTGATCTTGCTAAGGATCCCACCAGTGCACACCGTGACATCTACTATGCTGGAGTGCAGTACCCCTTTCCTATATGCCGAGAAGGTAGGTGTGCTACCTTCATTAAGGATATGCAGGTCGTTTTGGGAGACGAAGTCCATGTACTTTGCACCCCTGCTGTTCTCACGTCGGCTACCCCACCAGGTGCTAGCTGCATTGATATCTCCTCCAATCAGGAGATCTGTCACTCCCAAGTTGTCCACTATGTGCTGCAATTTGACTAAGTCCTCTTCTATGTCATCTTCCCCGTCAAGATATACATTAATGACTCCTAATGTTGCTCTGCCTAATTTTATTACAAATCCTACAATCGATTCAAGAACAAAGTCGCTATTAATTACAGTTTCTACATTTGGGTCAACAATGACGACGGCCGCGCGCACAGGTTTGTCTTTGTTACTGGTGACTTTTTGAATAATTCGGTAACTGCCCAAAGCAACATGAGCTTTAGAGCCAACGTAAGGTTCCTGCATTAGCAGGATTGAGGTTTTCATTTTGGCGGCTGACTGCAAACACTCTTTAGTCGCCTCATAGCCCCTGCCTAAATTGACTTGCGCAAAACTGATTTTAGATTTCCCAGTTGGAGGATTAGTTTTACCTGCAGAAGTCCCCGTGACCACTTTCAGGAATAATTAATCCCCCGCCTAGCTATTCTATCCCATTTTTGCCACTCAGGGCACTCAGCGCTATATGCTGGGTGGTCTACTGGAGTTCCTCGGTGGGCCTTGCAATGGGTGCACGTTGGAGCGCCATTTCGATTTTTGCATTCCCTTGTGTCGTGCTCCCCAGCGCAGAAGCCACAAGCCGGTTGTAGGGCTGTGCATTCGCCAGCTCTATGTGAGTACCCCATGCAACGGTAACACTGGAGGATTGGAGACTGATCAACGGCAGGGACCATTTGGTACCCAATCCTAATTCGTTTTTCAACGAGGCTATTCCACACTGGTGGGGTCACTTCGACAATGACATTACTTGTAAGATTGTTGCGACCTCTCGTCCTCCTAATGACTTTCACTCCTGTTTGATCAGGAGCGAGACCCACCAGGAGGTGAGAGTTCTGCTTCTGTATGGCTTCTCCAACTTTTGCATCTGTCATGTCGTTTGCGACCCCGACCAGTCTGAGCAGAGGGTTCCTCATTTTAGGCTGGCTGACAGTTAAGCGGCCCGCCTTTTCCTTAATTGCCGTAACCAGGTTTGTTCGGTCGGTCTCGGTATCACAATTGACTACGACCTTTTGGTTTTTCACCTTTTTGATACCGCTCACTGCCACTCCTAGAGTGATGACGTCGACCTTGTCCTTAAGGCTCTCTACTACGTCTTGGCTGGTGTGCTGGGGATCAATGGACTCAACGAGGACTGGATAACGGGGCTTCAAGACTACTTCTCTATACGAGAGCCTGTGTCCACCATCGCTTTGCGTCTTCAGGGCACGTGGTCTTTGCGGTGGGCTCACTTCCCGCTTCCGAGCCTCAACATGCGCAGGACTCCGGGTCACTATAGCTTCAATGGCCGTTAGCTTCTCGTTTATATCTGTAAGGGCCACCTCGGTTCCTAGTCCCGGGCACTGTTCCTGCATCTGCGTGACCAACCCGGCCTGGCCCACCTCTCTGATCTCGTCAATAGTGACTACAATGTCCTTCAGTTGCTTCTTAATTGGTCTCACTGTTTCAGAGAGGTCCTCTCGGACTTCTGCTCTGCTTAGTACCGGTGCAGGAGAGCCTCTCCGCAGTTCGTCAACTTTTCCGTGCAGAGATCTCAACTGTTCAAGAACCGGTTCAAAGCAGCCAACTGCCGTCTCATGTTGATGCTTTCCGCCAGGCGGTGAGGCGCAGGTTCCCGCTCGCGAGTCGAATTGACGTCCGAGGGAGGAAAGGGTGCTGTGCATGTTGCCTACTTCGACTCTCGTTGAGTCGATTTTGTGTGTCAGCTCTCTTAGCTCCCAGAGACGGTTTTCCACGTCAATCTCCTTGTTGGCTTTGGGCTCCCCGCCACCCTCTAGCAGCTTCTGTAGCTGGGTTTGCATTGACTTTACCCCATCAATAGGAGCAGTCATCTCAAAGTTGAGCCACCTCCAGACAGATTCCACTTTCTTCAGTGTTTCCGCGGACACTCTGCGCGTTTCTGCCAGTAAGCAGCCATAGTTCTCTTGGAGGTCCGCGATCTGCTTATTGTGTGCGCGTTCTACCCTGACCAGGTCTTTGGCTGCCCTGACGCGTTCGTGCTCTAGCTCATTTTTGTGGCGAGCCCGAGAGTCCGAGATGGAGAGCACAATCTCATAGAGTCCCTGCAGACACTCCATCGCCTCGGCCTTACACTCCCTCTTCATATTACCTGCCCTTTCCATGGCGTCCTTTCCTGCAAGGTAAAGGTCATTCGCCTTCCTTGTAGGCAGGTCCATAGCAAGACCGGCTCCCGCAATACTGGACCGCCTGCTAAAACTCGAAGCAACGCTCTCCACATCCGACCACTCGTCTCCGGTCTTTACATCGGTCAACTCCTCGAGCAAGCCTTCCACCTCAGCAGTTCGCGGCAGTGATGACTCCAAACAGGACTCAAGGTCAGCCTCCACCGCGAGCACCTCCACGTCCCCAGCTTGGGGCAAAATGACCTCACTCTCCATCTCCTGTACGGCAGGTTCTTGTGCCGTGCTGGGTGGTTTGACCACCGCTTTCTTGGGTTCCAAGCGAGCTGCATGCACAATTGCCTTTTTCCTAAGAAGCTCGGGTTTGACACCCTTCTTAGGCGTCCTATGCTTTGGTGGGCAGGACCCACTCGATTTACTCGACTTCGAAGACATTGCCAAATCCTGAAAATTTCAGGTCGTTGCGGCAGTACGCGAGCACGTCTCAATAGATGAAGAGCTTCGGGGCTACTACTACGCTAGTAGGATGGGGCTCGACACGCTCAACGTGTCAGTGAAAACCCCAATCCTCTACGACAAAACAAAAAAACAAAAATACACAAATTAATTTTCAGGCAAATTGCAATTTTCAAAATTATATTTTGGATTCTAGTTAAGCTCACTGTAGCTATTTATGTCCTCTCGTAAGGGAAACAATGTTTCTAAAATTAAAATTTAAAATAACGAAAAATAAAAATCTAAAAGTGATGTAATTTTAAAATTTTGAAAAGTTTTTGAAATTTACAATTACAATATCCCAAAAGTAGAGACTAAACTTGTATATTAGACCTAGGTCTAATATACAAATTTTTGTCAAAAAAGCGCTAAGACCCACCGTTTCCCAGTTATGGCGATTACAAGTTTAACTTAATTTATTTGCGGTTTTGGTAATTTACGATTCAAAAAGACTTGGGAAACGGTGAAAGCCAGAAGTCTGCAATTTTTTGGGAGTATACTACTAGTGCCAGGCACTTACAAGAAACAGTTTCAGGGGGGACGGTTGCTGAAAACTGAAAATTTTGAATATATTAATCTACGAATTTAATTTTTTGGACCGCAAAAAACACAATTTGGTGAGAAACTCGTCCCCCTGACGAGATCTTAAAATTCCAATAGCGGGGGCGTAGTAGTGCTGACCAGGCGCTCCCTTCTGCGTTTTTAGATTTTTGTACAAATTTAAGATTTTAATTTGCGGTTTTTGGTCCTTGTTGGGCTGTGAGAAACTCGAAAACGGTGTGGCCCAAAAATCTGATTTTTGGTATGGATGAACGCTTGGACCTGGGGATCCAAGATCTAACACTTTCAGGGTGTGTCGTCGCGGAAAAAGTTTTTCTAGGAATTTTTAAGTTTTTTGACGGGCCGCAAAAAGGACAAATCTGGTTGCACTTAGCTGGTAGTAGTGGCTGGAAGTTTTCTGATAACGGTCTTGAGATCTGCTCCTCTTCGCGTACCCGGCCGCGTTTAGAACTTGGGAAAATTCGGAGATTTTCCGATTTTCCGGCCACGTGCCTGGTGAGGTCTTCCTGGAATATCTTCGGGGGGCGTGGTCCGAAAAATCGGAAACTTCGCAGGGTGATGCAGGGGTCCAAGGTCCTCCCGGATCCAATATAAAATACAGGGGGCGCCGATGAAAATCGAGCGCCGCACGCCGAAAACTGCTCGAGGACCCAAAAAACCACGTGTTTTAGGTTGTTTTGGGTAGGTTTTCACTCGTAAATCACACAGTTTTCAATATTTTTGAAAACTTTTTTCACTGTCGTGCTTGTAGGCACTTCGCGCACTATCGGTGAAATTTTCACAGAAAAACTCGCGAATTTACTATTTTTGAGCGTTTTTCGGGCGCGGAGCGACTTAAAAGTGCTGGCGTTCCGGCTACGGTCTGTGCGCGACGGGTTAGGTTAGGTTAGGTTAGGTTAGGTTAGGTTAGGTTAGGTTAGGTTAGGTTAGGTTAGGTTAGGTTAGGTTAGGTTAGGTTAGGTTAGGTTAGGTTAGGTTAGGTTAGGTTAGGTTAGGTTAGGTTAGGTTAGGTTAGGTTAGGTTAGGTTAGGTTAGGTTAGGTTAGGTTAGGTTAGGTTAGGTTAGGTTAGGTTAGGTTAGGTTAGGTTAGGTTAGGTTAGGTTAGGTTAGGTTAGGTTAGGTTAGGTTAGGTTAGGTTAGGTTAGGTTAGGTTAGGTTAGGTTAGGTTAGGTTAGGTTAGGTTAGGTTAGGTTAGGTTAGGTTAGGTTAGGTTAGGTTAGGTTAGGTTAGGTTAGGTTAGGTTAGGTTAGGTTAGGTTAGGTTAGGTTAGGTTAGGTTAGGTTAGGTTAGGTTAGGTTAGGTTAGGTTAGGTTAGGTTAGGTTAGGTTAGGTTAGGTTAGGTTAGGTTAGGTTAGGTTAGGTTAGGTTAGGTTAGGTTAGGTTAGGTTAGGTTAGGTTAGGTTAGGTTAGGTTAGGTTAGGTTAGGTTAGGTTAGGTTAGGTTAGGTTAGGTTAGGTTAGGTTAGGTTAGGTTAGGTTAGGTTAGGTTAGGTTAGGTTAGGTTAGGTTAGGTTAGGTTAGGTTAGGTTAGGTTAGGTTAGGTTAGGTTAGGTTAGGTTAGGTTAGGTTAGGTTAGGTTAGGTTAGGTTAGGTTAGGTTAGGTTAGGTTAGGTTAGGTTAGGTTAGGTTAGGTTAGGTTAGGTTAGGTTAGGTTAGGTTAGGTTAGGTTAGGTTAGGTTAGGTTAGGTTAGGTTAGGTTAGGTTAGGTTAGGTTAGGTTAGGTTAGGTTAGGTTAGGTTAGGTTAGGTTAGGTTAGGTTAGGTTAGGTTAGGTTAGGTTAGGTTAGGTTAGGTTAGGTTAGGTTAGGTTAGGTTAGGTTAGGTTAGGTTAGGTTAGGTTAGGTTAGGTTAGGTTAGGTTAGGTTAGGTTAGGTTAGGTTAGGTTAGGTTAGGTTAGGTTAGGTTAGGTTAGGTTAGGTTAGGTTAGGTTAGGTTAGGTTAGGTTAGGTTAGGTTAGGTTAGGTTAGGTTAGGTTAGGTTAGGTTAGGTTAGGTTAGGTTAGGTTAGGTTAGGTTAGGTTAGGTTAGGTTAGGTTAGGTTAGGTTAGGTTAGGTTAGGTTAGGTTAGGTTAGGTTAGGTTAGGTTAGGTTAGGTTAGGTTAGGTTAGGTTAGGTTAGGTTAGGTTAGGTTAGGTTAGGTTAGGTTAGGTTAGGTTAGGTTAGGTTAGGTTAGGTTAGGTTAGGTTAGGTTAGGTTAGGTTAGGTTAGGTTAGGTTAGGTTAGGTTAGGTTAGGTTAGGTTAGGTTAGGTTAGGTTAGGTTAGGTTAGGTTAGGTTAGGTTAGGTTAGGTTAGGTTAGGTTAGGTTAGGTTAGGTTAGGTTAGGTTAGGTTAGGTTAGGTTAGGTTAGGTTAGGTTAGGTTAGGTTAGGTTAGGTTAGGTTAGGTTAGGTTAGGTTAGGTTAGGTTAGGTTAGGTTAGGTTAGGTTAGGTTAGGTTAGGTTAGGTTAGGTTAGGTTAGGTTAGGTTAGGTTAGGTTAGGTTAGGTTAGGTTAGGTTAGGTTAGGTTAGGTTAGGTTAGGTTAGGTTAGGTTAGGTTAGGTTAGGTTAGGTTAGGTTAGGTTAGGTTAGGTTAGGTTAGGTTAGGTTAGGTTAGGTTAGGTTAGGTTAGGTTAGGTTAGGTTAGGTTAGGTTAGGTTAGGTTAGGTTAGGTTAGGTTAGGTTAGGTTAGGTTAGGTTAGGTTAGGTTAGGTTAGGTTAGGTTAGGTTAGGTTAGGTTAGGTTAGGTTAGGTTAGGTTAGGTTAGGTTAGGTTAGGTTAGGTTAGGTTAGGTTAGGTTAGGTTAGGTTAGGTTAGGTTAGGTTAGGTTAGGTTAGGTTAGGTTAGGTTAGGTTAGGTTAGGTTAGGTTAGGTTAGGTTAGGTTAGGTTAGGTTAGGTTAGGTTAGGTTAGGTTAGGTTAGGTTAGGTTAGGTTAGGTTAGGTTAGGTTAGGTTAGGTTAGGTTAGGTTAGGTTAGGTTAGGTTAGGTTAGGTTAGGTTAGGTTAGGTTAGGTTAGGTTAGGTTAGGTTAGGTTAGGTTAGGTTAGGTTAGGTTAGGTTAGGTTAGGTTAGGTTAGGTTAGGTTAGGTTAGGTTAGGTTAGGTTAGGTTAGGTTAGGTTAGGTTAGGTTAGGTTAGGTTAGGTTAGGTTAGGTTAGGTTAGGTTAGGTTAGGTTAGGTTAGGTTAGGTTAGGTTAGGTTAGGTTAGGTTAGGTTAGGTTAGGTTAGGTTAGGTTAGGTTAGGTTAGGTTAGGTTAGGTTAGGTTAGGTTAGGTTAGGTTAGGTTAGGTTAGGTTAGGTTAGGTTAGGTTAGGTTAGGTTAGGTTAGGTTAGGTTAGGTTAGGTTAGGTTAGGTTAGGTTAGGTTAGGTTAGGTTAGGTTAGGTTAGGTTAGGTTAGGTTAGGTTAGGTTAGGTTAGGTTAGGTTAGGTTAGGTTAGGTTAGGTTAGGTTAGGTTAGGTTAGGTTAGGTTAGGTTAGGTTAGGTTAGGTTAGGTTAGGTTAGGTTAGGTTAGGTTAGGTTAGGTTAGGTTAGGTTAGGTTAGGTTAGGTTAGGTTAGGTTAGGTTAGGTTAGGTTAGGTTAGGTTAGGTTAGGTTAGGTTAGGTTAGGTTAGGTTAGGTTAGGTTAGGTTAGGTTAGGTTAGGTTAGGTTAGGTTAGGTTAGGTTAGGTTAGGTTAGGTTAGGTTAGGTTAGGTTAGGTTAGGTTAGGTTAGGTTAGGTTAGGTTAGGTTAGGTTAGGTTAGGTTAGGTTAGGTTAGGTTAGGTTAGGTTAGGTTAGGTTAGGTTAGGTTAGGTTAGGTTAGGTTAGGTTAGGTTAGGTTAGGTTAGGTTAGGTTAGGTTAGGTTAGGTTAGGTTAGGTTAGGTTAGGTTAGGTTAGGTTAGGTTAGGTTAGGTTAGGTTAGGTTAGGTTAGGTTAGGTTAGGTTAGGTTAGGTTAGGTTAGGTTAGGTTAGGTTAGGTTAGGTTAGGTTAGGTTAGGTTAGGTTAGGTTAGGTTAGGTTAGGTTAGGTTAGGTTAGGTTAGGTTAGGTTAGGTTAGGTTAGGTTAGGTTAGGTTAGGTTAGGTTAGGTTAGGTTAGGTTAGGTTAGGTTAGGTTAGGTTAGGTTAGGTTAGGTTAGGTTAGGTTAGGTTAGGTTAGGTTAGGTTAGGTTAGGTTAGGTTAGGTTAGGTTAGGTTAGGTTAGGTTAGGTTAGGTTAGGTTAGGTTAGGTTAGGTTAGGTTAGGTTAGGTTAGGTTAGGTTAGGTTAGGTTAGGTTAGGTTAGGTTAGGTTAGGTTAGGTTAGGTTAGGTTAGGTTAGGTTAGGTTAGGTTAGGTTAGGTTAGGTTAGGTTAGGTTAGGTTAGGTTAGGTTAGGTTAGGTTAGGTTAGGTTAGGTTAGGTTAGGTTAGGTTAGGTTAGGTTAGGTTAGGTTAGGTTAGGTTAGGTTAGGTTAGGTTAGGTTAGGTTAGGTTAGGTTAGGTTAGGTTAGGTTAGGTTAGGTTAGGTTAGGTTAGGTTAGGTTAGGTTAGGTTAGGTTAGGTTAGGTTAGGTTAGGTTAGGTTAGGTTAGGTTAGGTTAGGTTAGGTTAGGTTAGGTTAGGTTAGGTTAGGTTAGGTTAGGTTAGGTTAGGTTAGGTTAGGTTAGGTTAGGTTAGGTTAGGTTAGGTTAGGTTAGGTTAGGTTAGGTTAGGTTAGGTTAGGTTAGGTTAGGTTAGGTTAGGTTAGGTTAGGTTAGGTTAGGTTAGGTTAGGTTAGGTTAGGTTAGGTTAGGTTAGGTTAGGTTAGGTTAGGTTAGGTTAGGTTAGGTTAGGTTAGGTTAGGTTAGGTTAGGTTAGGTTAGGTTAGGTTAGGTTAGGTTAGGTTAGGTTAGGTTAGGTTAGGTTAGGTTAGGTTAGGTTAGGTTAGGTTAGGTTAGGTTAGGTTAGGTTAGGTTAGGTTAGGTTAGGTTAGGTTAGGTTAGGTTAGGTTAGGTTAGGTTAGGTTAGGTTAGGTTAGGTTAGGTTAGGTTAGGTTAGGTTAGGTTAGGTTAGGTTAGGTTAGGTTAGGTTAGGTTAGGTTAGGTTAGGTTAGGTTAGGTTAGGTTAGGTTAGGTTAGGTTAGGTTAGGTTAGGTTAGGTTAGGTTAGGTTAGGTTAGGTTAGGTTAGGTTAGGTTAGGTTAGGTTAGGTTAGGTTAGGTTAGGTTAGGTTAGGTTAGGTTAGGTTAGGTTAGGTTAGGTTAGGTTAGGTTAGGTTAGGTTAGGTTAGGTTAGGTTAGGTTAGGTTAGGTTAGGTTAGGTTAGGTTAGGTTAGGTTAGGTTAGGTTAGGTTAGGTTAGGTTAGGTTAGGTTAGGTTAGGTTAGGTTAGGTTAGGTTAGGTTAGGTTAGGTTAGGTTAGGTTAGGTTAGGTTAGGTTAGGTTAGGTTAGGTTAGGTTAGGTTAGGTTAGGTTAGGTTAGGTTAGGTTAGGTTAGGTTAGGTTAGGTTAGGTTAGGTTAGGTTAGGTTAGGTTAGGTTAGGTTAGGTTAGGTTAGGTTAGGTTAGGTTAGGTTAGGTTAGGTTAGGTTAGGTTAGGTTAGGTTAGGTTAGGTTAGGTTAGGTTAGGTTAGGTTAGGTTAGGTTAGGTTAGGTTAGGTTAGGTTAGGTTAGGTTAGGTTAGGTTAGGTTAGGTTAGGTTAGGTTAGGTTAGGTTAGGTTAGGTTAGGTTAGGTTAGGTTAGGTTAGGTTAGGTTAGGTTAGGTTAGGTTAGGTTAGGTTAGGTTAGGTTAGGTTAGGTTAGGTTAGGTTAGGTTAGGTTAGGTTAGGTTAGGTTAGGTTAGGTTAGGTTAGGTTAGGTTAGGTTAGGTTAGGTTAGGTTAGGTTAGGTTAGGTTAGGTTAGGTTAGGTTAGGTTAGGTTAGGTTAGGTTAGGTTAGGTTAGGTTAGGTTAGGTTAGGTTAGGTTAGGTTAGGTTAGGTTAGGTTAGGTTAGGTTAGGTTAGGTTAGGTTAGGTTAGGTTAGGTTAGGTTAGGTTAGGTTAGGTTAGGTTAGGTTAGGTTAGGTTAGGTTAGGTTAGGTTAGGTTAGGTTAGGTTAGGTTAGGTTAGGTTAGGTTAGGTTAGGTTAGGTTAGGTTAGGTTAGGTTAGGTTAGGTTAGGTTAGGTTAGGTTAGGTTAGGTTAGGTTAGGTTAGGTTAGGTTAGGTTAGGTTAGGTTAGGTTAGGTTAGGTTAGGTTAGGTTAGGTTAGGTTAGGTTAGGTTAGGTTAGGTTAGGTTAGGTTAGGTTAGGTTAGGTTAGGTTAGGTTAGGTTAGGTTAGGTTAGGTTAGGTTAGGTTAGGTTAGGTTAGGTTAGGTTAGGTTAGGTTAGGTTAGGTTAGGTTAGGTTAGGTTAGGTTAGGTTAGGTTAGGTTAGGTTAGGTTAGGTTAGGTTAGGTTAGGTTAGGTTAGGTTAGGTTAGGTTAGGTTAGGTTAGGTTAGGTTAGGTTAGGTTAGGTTAGGTTAGGTTAGGTTAGGTTAGGTTAGGTTAGGTTAGGTTAGGTTAGGTTAGGTTAGGTTAGGTTAGGTTAGGTTAGGTTAGGTTAGGTTAGGTTAGGTTAGGTTAGGTTAGGTTAGGTTAGGTTAGGTTAGGTTAGGTTAGGTTAGGTTAGGTTAGGTTAGGTTAGGTTAGGTTAGGTTAGGTTAGGTTAGGTTAGGTTAGGTTAGGTTAGGTTAGGTTAGGTTAGGTTAGGTTAGGTTAGGTTAGGTTAGGTTAGGTTAGGTTAGGTTAGGTTAGGTTAGGTTAGGTTAGGTTAGGTTAGGTTAGGTTAGGTTAGGTTAGGTTAGGTTAGGTTAGGTTAGGTTAGGTTAGGTTAGGTTAGGTTAGGTTAGGTTAGGTTAGGTTAGGTTAGGTTAGGTTAGGTTAGGTTAGGTTAGGTTAGGTTAGGTTAGGTTAGGTTAGGTTAGGTTAGGTTAGGTTAGGTTAGGTTAGGTTAGGTTAGGTTAGGTTAGGTTAGGTTAGGTTAGGTTAGGTTAGGTTAGGTTAGGTTAGGTTAGGTTAGGTTAGGTTAGGTTAGGTTAGGTTAGGTTAGGTTAGGTTAGGTTAGGTTAGGTTAGGTTAGGTTAGGTTAGGTTAGGTTAGGTTAGGTTAGGTTAGGTTAGGTTAGGTTAGGTTAGGTTAGGTTAGGTTAGGTTAGGTTAGGTTAGGTTAGGTTAGGTTAGGTTAGGTTAGGTTAGGTTAGGTTAGGTTAGGTTAGGTTAGGTTAGGTTAGGTTAGGTTAGGTTAGGTTAGGTTAGGTTAGGTTAGGTTAGGTTAGGTTAGGTTAGGTTAGGTTAGGTTAGGTTAGGTTAGGTTAGGTTAGGTTAGGTTAGGTTAGGTTAGGTTAGGTTAGGTTAGGTTAGGTTAGGTTAGGTTAGGTTAGGTTAGGTTAGGTTAGGTTAGGTTAGGTTAGGTTAGGTTAGGTTAGGTTAGGTTAGGTTAGGTTAGGTTAGGTTAGGTTAGGTTAGGTTAGGTTAGGTTAGGTTAGGTTAGGTTAGGTTAGGTTAGGTTAGGTTAGGTTAGGTTAGGTTAGGTTAGGTTAGGTTAGGTTAGGTTAGGTTAGGTTAGGTTAGGTTAGGTTAGGTTAGGTTAGGTTAGGTTAGGTTAGGTTAGGTTAGGTTAGGTTAGGTTAGGTTAGGTTAGGTTAGGTTAGGTTAGGTTAGGTTAGGTTAGGTTAGGTTAGGTTAGGTTAGGTTAGGTTAGGTTAGGTTAGGTTAGGTTAGGTTAGGTTAGGTTAGGTTAGGTTAGGTTAGGTTAGGTTAGGTTAGGTTAGGTTAGGTTAGGTTAGGTTAGGTTAGGTTAGGTTAGGTTAGGTTAGGTTAGGTTAGGTTAGGTTAGGTTAGGTTAGGTTAGGTTAGGTTAGGTTAGGTTAGGTTAGGTTAGGTTAGGTTAGGTTAGGTTAGGTTAGGTTAGGTTAGGTTAGGTTAGGTTAGGTTAGGTTAGGTTAGGTTAGGTTAGGTTAGGTTAGGTTAGGTTAGGTTAGGTTAGGTTAGGTTAGGTTAGGTTAGGTTAGGTTAGGTTAGGTTAGGTTAGGTTAGGTTAGGTTAGGTTAGGTTAGGTTAGGTTAGGTTAGGTTAGGTTAGGTTAGGTTAGGTTAGGTTAGGTTAGGTTAGGTTAGGTTAGGTTAGGTTAGGTTAGGTTAGGTTAGGTTAGGTTAGGTTAGGTTAGGTTAGGTTAGGTTAGGTTAGGTTAGGTTAGGTTAGGTTAGGTTAGGTTAGGTTAGGTTAGGTTAGGTTAGGTTAGGTTAGGTTAGGTTAGGTTAGGTTAGGTTAGGTTAGGTTAGGTTAGGTTAGGTTAGGTTAGGTTAGGTTAGGTTAGGTTAGGTTAGGTTAGGTTAGGTTAGGTTAGGTTAGGTTAGGTTAGGTTAGGTTAGGTTAGGTTAGGTTAGGTTAGGTTAGGTTAGGTTAGGTTAGGTTAGGTTAGGTTAGGTTAGGTTAGGTTAGGTTAGGTTAGGTTAGGTTAGGTTAGGTTAGGTTAGGTTAGGTTAGGTTAGGTTAGGTTAGGTTAGGTTAGGTTAGGTTAGGTTAGGTTAGGTTAGGTTAGGTTAGGTTAGGTTAGGTTAGGTTAGGTTAGGTTAGGTTAGGTTAGGTTAGGTTAGGTTAGGTTAGGTTAGGTTAGGTTAGGTTAGGTTAGGTTAGGTTAGGTTAGGTTAGGTTAGGTTAGGTTAGGTTAGGTTAGGTTAGGTTAGGTTAGGTTAGGTTAGGTTAGGTTAGGTTAGGTTAGGTTAGGTTAGGTTAGGTTAGGTTAGGTTAGGTTAGGTTAGGTTAGGTTAGGTTAGGTTAGGTTAGGTTAGGTTAGGTTAGGTTAGGTTAGGTTAGGTTAGGTTAGGTTAGGTTAGGTTAGGTTAGGTTAGGTTAGGTTAGGTTAGGTTAGGTTAGGTTAGGTTAGGTTAGGTTAGGTTAGGTTAGGTTAGGTTAGGTTAGGTTAGGTTAGGTTAGGTTAGGTTAGGTTAGGTTAGGTTAGGTTAGGTTAGGTTAGGTTAGGTTAGGTTAGGTTAGGTTAGGTTAGGTTAGGTTAGGTTAGGTTAGGTTAGGTTAGGTTAGGTTAGGTTAGGTTAGGTTAGG
>CATOCS010000011.1:0-25748 GCA_951640565.1 Petrophora chlorosata
GATAGACCGAAATTTGGATTTGTTATGAATTTTTGAAGTATTAAATTTGAAAAATACGCTATTTGCTAATTTTGCTGAAACTACTATTAATCTGTGTACTTTCTTTTTCAGGTCCTGTAGCGGTCGCGGGCTGCGCTTCCAAAATGGTGCGGCAAGCCTATGTAAGTATAAACTATTTTGATTTGAACGTTAGTTACTTTCGACTGCACCCTCCTATGTAGAATTTCGATGTAAGCAAGAAAAGTTGCGAACAGTTTTGCTGAATTTCAGCGTTTTAACGATGGGGCTCGACGCGGGAGCTCTCCCGGAGCACAGAACACTAATTCTGAAACGATAGACCGAAATTTGGATTTGTTATGAATTTTTGAAGTATTAAAATTTTGAAAAATACGCTATTTGCTAATTTTGCTGAAACTACTATTAATCTGTGTACTTTCTTTTTCAGGTCCTGTAGCGGTCGCGGCTGCGCTTCCAAAATGGTGCGGCAAGCCTATGTAAGTATAACTATTTTGATTTTGAAACGTTAGATTACTTTCGACTGCACCCTCCTATGTAGAATTTTCGATGTAAGCAAAGAAAAGTTGCGAACAGTTTTGCTGAATTTCAGCGTTTTAACGATGGGGCTCGACGCGGGAGCTCTCCCGGAGCACAGAACACTAATTCCTGAAACGATAGACCGAAATTTGGATTTGTTATGAATTTTTGAAGTATTAAAATTTTGAAAAATACGCTATTTGCTAATTTTTGCTGAAACTACTATTAATCTGTGTACTTTCTTTTTCAGGTCCTGTAGCGGTCGCGGCTGCGCTTCCAAAATGGTGCGGCAAGCCTATGTAAGTATAACTATTTTGATTTTGAAACGTTAGATTACTTTCGACTGCACCCTCCTATGTAGAATTTTCGATGTAAGCAAAGAAAAGTTGCGAACAGTTTTGCTGAATTTCAGCGTTTTAACGATGGGGCTCGACGCGGGAGCTCTCCGGAGCACAGAACACTAATTCTGAAACGATAGACCGAAATTTGGATTTGTTATGAATTTTTGAAGTATTAAAATTTTGAAAAATACGCTATTTGCTAATTTTTGCTGAAACTACTATTAATCTGTGTACTTTCTTTTTCAGGTCCTGTAGCGGTCGCGGCTGCGCTTCCAAAATGGTGCGGCAAGCCTATGTAAGTATAACTATTTTGATTTTGAAACGTTAGATTACTTTCGACTGCACCCTCCTATGTAGAATTTTCGATGTAAGCAAAGAAAAGTTGCGAACAGTTTTGCTGAATTTCAGCGTTTAACGATGGGGCTCGACGCGGGAGCTCTCCGGAGCACAGAACACTAATTCCTGAAACGATAGACCGAAATTTGGATTTGTTATGAATTTTTGAAGTATTAAAAATTTTGAAAAATACGCTATTTGCTAATTTTTGCTGAAACTACTATTAATCTGTGTACTTTCTTTTTCAGGTCCTGTAGCGGTCGCGGCTGCGCTTCCAAAATGGTGCGGCAAGCCTATGTAAGTATAACTATTTTGATTTGAAACGTTAGATTACTTTCGACTGCACCCTCCTATGTAGAATTTTCGATGTAAGCAAAGAAAAGTTGCGAACAGTTTTGCTGAATTTCAGCGTTTTAACGATGGGGCTCGACGCGGGAGCTCTCCCGGAGCACAGAACACTAATTCCTGAAACGATAGACCGAAATTTGGATTTGTTATGAATTTTTGAAGTATTAAAATTTTGAAAAATACGCTATTTGCTAATTTTTGCTGAAACTACTATTAATCTGTGTACTTTCTTTTCAGGTCCTGTAGCGGTCGCGGCTGCGCTTCCAAAATGGTGCGGCAAGCCTATGTAAGTATAACTATTTTGATTTGAAACGTTAGATTACTTTCGACTGCACCCTCCTATGTAGAATTTTCGATGTAAGCAAAGAAAAGTTGCGAACAGTTTTGCTGAATTTCAGCGTTTTAACGATGGGGCTCGACGCGGGAGCTCTCCCGGAGCACAGAACACTAATTCCTGAAACGATAGACCGAAATTTGGATTTGTTATGAATTTTTGAAGTATTAAAATTTTGAAAAATACGCTATTTGCTAATTTTTGCTGAAACTACTATTAATCTGTGTACTTTCTTTTTCAGGTCCTGTAGCGGTCGCGGCTGCGCTTCCAAAATGGTGCGGCAAGCCTATGTAAGTATAACTATTTTGATTTTGAAACGTTAGATTACTTTCGACTGCACCCTCCTATGTAGAATTTTCGATGTAAGCAAAGAAAAGTTGCGAACAGTTTTGCTGAATTTCAGCGTTTTAACGATGGGGCTCGACGCGGGAGCTCTCCCGGAGCACAGAACACTAATTCCTGAAACGATAGACCGAAATTTGGATTTGTTATGAATTTTTGAAGTATTAAAATTTTGAAAAATACGCTATTTGCTAATTTTTGCTGAAACTACTATTAATCTGTGTACTTTCTTTTTCAGGTCCTGTAGCGGTCGCGGCTGCGCTTCCAAAATGGTGCGGCAAGCCTATGTAAGTATAACTATTTTGATTTTGAAACGTTAGATTACTTTCGACTGCACCCTCCTATGTAGAATTTTCGATGTAAGCAAAGAAAAGTTGCGAACAGTTTTGCTGAATTTCAGCGTTTTAACGATGGGGCTCGACGCGGGAGCTCTCCCGGAGCACAGAACACTAATTCCTGAAACGATAGACCGAAATTTGGATTTGTTATGAATTTTTGAAGTATTAAAATTTTGAAAAATACGCTATTTGCTAATTTTTGCTGAAACTACTATTAATCTGTGTACTTTCTTTTTCAGGTCCTGTAGCGGTCGCGGCTGCGCTTCCAAAATGGTGCGGCAAGCCTATGTAAGTATAACTATTTTGATTTTGAAACGTTAGATTACTTTCGACTGCACCCTCCTATGTAGAATTTTCGATGTAAGCAAAGAAAAGTTGCGAACAGTTTTGCTGAATTTCAGCGTTTTAACGATGGGGCTCGACGCGGGAGCTCTCCCGGAGCACAGAACACTAATTCCTGAAACGATAGACCGAAATTTGGATTGTTATGAATTTTTGAAGTATTAAAATTTTGAAAAATACGCTATTTGCTAATTTTTGCTGAAACTACTATTAATCTGTGTACTTTCTTTTTCAGGTCCTGTAGCGGTCGCGGCTGCGCTTCCAAAATGGTGCGGCAAGCCTATGTAAGTATAACTATTTTGATTTTGAAACGTTAGATTACTTTCGACTGCACCCTCCTATGTAGAATTTTCGATGTAAGCAAAGAAAAGTTGCGAACAGTTTTGCTGAATTTCAGCGTTTTAACGATGGGGCTCGACGCGGGAGCTCTCCCGGAGCACAGAACACTAATTCCTGAAACGATAGACCGAAATTTGGATTTGTTATGAATTTTTGAAGTATTAAAATTTTGAAAAATACGCTATTTGCTAATTTTTGCTGAAACTACTATTAATCTGTGTACTTTCTTTTTCAGGTCCTGTAGCGGTCGCGGCTGCGCTTCCAAAATGGTGCGGCAAGCCTATGTAAGTATAACTATTTTGATTTTGAAACGTTAGATTACTTTCGACTGCACCCTCCTATGTAGAATTTTCGATGTAAGCAAAGAAAAGTTGCGAACAGTTTTGCTGAATTTCAGCGTTTTAACGATGGGGCTCGACGCGGGAGCTCTCCCGGAGCACAGAACACTAATTCCTGAAACGATAGACCGAAATTTGGATTTGTTATGAATTTTTGAAGTATTAAAATTTTGAAAAATACGCTATTTGCTAATTTTTGCTGAAACTACTATTAATCTGTGTACTTTCTTTTTCAGGTCCTGTAGCGGTCGCGGCTGCGCTTCCAAAATGGTGCGGCAAGCCTATGTAAGTATAACTATTTTGATTTTGAAACGTTAGATTACTTTCGACTGCACCCTCCTATGTAGAATTTTCGATGTAAGCAAAGAAAAGTTGCGAACAGTTTTGCTGAATTTCAGCGTTTTAACGATGGGGCTCGACGCGGGAGCTCTCCCGGAGCACAGAACACTAATTCCTGAAACGATAGACCGAAATTTGGATTTGTTATGAATTTTTGAAGTATTAAAATTTTGAAAAATACGCTATTTGCTAATTTTTGCTGAAACTACTATTAATCTGTGTACTTTCTTTTTCAGGTCCTGTAGCGGTCGCGGCTGCGCTTCCAAAATGGTGCGGCAAGCCTATGTAAGTATAACTATTTTGATTTTGAAACGTTAGATTACTTTCGACTGCACCCTCCTATGTAGAATTTTCGATGTAAGCAAAGAAAAGTTGCGAACAGTTTTGCTGAATTTCAGCGTTTTAACGATGGGGCTCGACGCGGGAGCTCTCCCGGAGCACAGAACACTAATTCCTGAAACGATAGACCGAAATTTGGATTTGTTATGAATTTTTGAAGTATTAAAATTTTGAAAAATACGCTATTTGCTAATTTTTGCTGAAACTACTATTAATCTGTGTACTTTCTTTTTCAGGTCCTGTAGCGGTCGCGGCTGCGCTTCCAAAATGGTGCGGCAAGCCTATGTAAGTATAACTATTTTGATTTTGAAACGTTAGATTACTTTCGACTGCACCCTCCTATGTAGAATTTTCGATGTAAGCAAAGAAAAGTTGCGAACAGTTTTGCTGAATTTCAGCGTTTTAACGATGGGGCTCGACGCGGGAGCTCTCCCGGAGCACAGAACACTAATTCCTGAAACGATAGACCGAAATTTGGATTTGTTATGAATTTTTGAAGTATTAAAATTTTGAAAAATACGCTATTTGCTAATTTTTGCTGAAACTACTATTAATCTGTGTACTTTCTTTTTCAGGTCCTGTAGCGGTCGCGGCTGCGCTTCCAAAATGGTGCGGCAAGCCTATGTAAGTATAACTATTTTGATTTTGAAACGTTAGATTACTTTCGACTGCACCCTCCTATGTAGAATTTTCGATGTAAGCAAAGAAAAGTTGCGAACAGTTTTGCTGAATTTCAGCGTTTTAACGATGGGGCTCGACGCGGGAGCTCTCCCGGAGCACAGAACACTAATTCCTGAAACGATAGACCGAAATTTGGATTTGTTATGAATTTTTGAAGTATTAAAATTTTGAAAAATACGCTATTTGCTAATTTTTGCTGAAACTACTATTAATCTGTGTACTTTCTTTTTCAGGTCCTGTAGCGGTCGCGGCTGCGCTTCCAAAATGGTGCGGCAAGCCTATGTAAGTATAACTATTTTGATTTTGAAACGTTAGATTACTTTCGACTGCACCCTCCTATGTAGAATTTTCGATGTAAGCAAAGAAAAGTTGCGAACAGTTTTGCTGAATTTCAGCGTTTTAACGATGGGGCTCGACGCGGGAGCTCTCCCGGAGCACAGAACACTAATTCCTGAAACGATAGACCGAAATTTGGATTTGTTATGAATTTTTGAAGTATTAAAATTTTGAAAAATACGCTATTTGCTAATTTTTGCTGAAACTACTATTAATCTGTGTACTTTCTTTTTCAGGTCCTGTAGCGGTCGCGGCTGCGCTTCCAAAATGGTGCGGCAAGCCTATGTAAGTATAACTATTTTGATTTTGAAACGTTAGATTACTTTCGACTGCACCCTCCTATGTAGAATTTTCGATGTAAGCAAAGAAAAGTTGCGAACAGTTTTGCTGAATTTCAGCGTTTTAACGATGGGGCTCGACGCGGGAGCTCTCCCGGAGCACAGAACACTAATTCCTGAAACGATAGACCGAAATTTGGATTTGTTATGAATTTTTGAAGTATTAAAATTTTGAAAAATACGCTATTTGCTAATTTTTGCTGAAACTACTATTAATCTGTGTACTTTCTTTTTCAGGTCCTGTAGCGGTCGCGGCTGCGCTTCCAAAATGGTGCGGCAAGCCTATGTAAGTATAACTATTTTGATTTTGAAACGTTAGATTACTTTCGACTGCACCCTCCTATGTAGAATTTTCGATGTAAGCAAAGAAAAGTTGCGAACAGTTTTGCTGAATTTCAGCGTTTTAACGATGGGGCTCGACGCGGGAGCTCTCCCGGAGCACAGAACACTAATTCCTGAAACGATAGACCGAAATTTGGATTTGTTATGAATTTTTGAAGTATTAAAATTTTGAAAAATACGCTATTTGCTAATTTTTGCTGAAACTACTATTAATCTGTGTACTTTCTTTTTCAGGTCCTGTAGCGGTCGCGGCTGCGCTTCCAAAATGGTGCGGCAAGCCTATGTAAGTATAACTATTTTGATTTTGAAACGTTAGATTACTTTCGACTGCACCCTCCTATGTAGAATTTTCGATGTAAGCAAAGAAAAGTTGCGAACAGTTTTGCTGAATTTCAGCGTTTTAACGATGGGGCTCGACGCGGGAGCTCTCCCGGAGCACAGAACACTAATTCCTGAAACGATAGACCGAAATTTGGATTTGTTATGAATTTTTGAAGTATTAAAATTTTGAAAAATACGCTATTTGCTAATTTTTGCTGAAACTACTATTAATCTGTGTACTTTCTTTTTCAGGTCCTGTAGCGGTCGCGGCTGCGCTTCCAAAATGGTGCGGCAAGCCTATGTAAGTATAACTATTTTGATTTTGAAACGTTAGATTACTTTCGACTGCACCCTCCTATGTAGAATTTTCGATGTAAGCAAAGAAAAGTTGCGAACAGTTTTGCTGAATTTCAGCGTTTTAACGATGGGGCTCGACGCGGGAGCTCTCCCGGAGCACAGAACACTAATTCCTGAAACGATAGACCGAAATTTGGATTTGTTATGAATTTTTGAAGTATTAAAATTTTGAAAAATACGCTATTTGCTAATTTTTGCTGAAACTACTATTAATCTGTGTACTTTCTTTTTCAGGTCCTGTAGCGGTCGCGGCTGCGCTTCCAAAATGGTGCGGCAAGCCTATGTAAGTATAACTATTTTGATTTTGAAACGTTAGATTACTTTCGACTGCACCCTCCTATGTAGAATTTTCGATGTAAGCAAAGAAAAGTTGCGAACAGTTTTGCTGAATTTCAGCGTTTTAACGATGGGGCTCGACGCGGGAGCTCTCCCGGAGCACAGAACACTAATTCCTGAAACGATAGACCGAAATTTGGATTTGTTATGAATTTTTGAAGTATTAAAATTTTGAAAAATACGCTATTTGCTAATTTTTGCTGAAACTACTATTAATCTGTGTACTTTCTTTTTCAGGTCCTGTAGCGGTCGCGGCTGCGCTTCCAAAATGGTGCGGCAAGCCTATGTAAGTATAACTATTTTGATTTTGAAACGTTAGATTACTTTCGACTGCACCCTCCTATGTAGAATTTTCGATGTAAGCAAAGAAAAGTTGCGAACAGTTTTGCTGAATTTCAGCGTTTTAACGATGGGGCTCGACGCGGGAGCTCTCCCGGAGCACAGAACACTAATTCCTGAAACGATAGACCGAAATTTGGATTTGTTATGAATTTTTGAAGTATTAAAATTTTGAAAAATACGCTATTTGCTAATTTTTGCTGAAACTACTATTAATCTGTGTACTTTCTTTTTCAGGTCCTGTAGCGGTCGCGGCTGCGCTTCCAAAATGGTGCGGCAAGCCTATGTAAGTATAACTATTTTGATTTTGAAACGTTAGATTACTTTCGACTGCACCCTCCTATGTAGAATTTTCGATGTAAGCAAAGAAAAGTTGCGAACAGTTTTGCTGAATTTCAGCGTTTTAACGATGGGGCTCGACGCGGGAGCTCTCCCGGAGCACAGAACACTAATTCCTGAAACGATAGACCGAAATTTGGATTTGTTATGAATTTTTGAAGTATTAAAATTTTGAAAAATACGCTATTTGCTAATTTTTGCTGAAACTACTATTAATCTGTGTACTTTCTTTTTCAGGTCCTGTAGCGGTCGCGGCTGCGCTTCCAAAATGGTGCGGCAAGCCTATGTAAGTATAACTATTTTGATTTTGAAACGTTAGATTACTTTCGACTGCACCCTCCTATGTAGAATTTTCGATGTAAGCAAAGAAAAGTTGCGAACAGTTTTGCTGAATTTCAGCGTTTTAACGATGGGGCTCGACGCGGGAGCTCTCCCGGAGCACAGAACACTAATTCCTGAAACGATAGACCGAAATTTGGATTTGTTATGAATTTTTGAAGTATTAAAATTTTGAAAAATACGCTATTTGCTAATTTTTGCTGAAACTACTATTAATCTGTGTACTTTCTTTTTCAGGTCCTGTAGCGGTCGCGGCTGCGCTTCCAAAATGGTGCGGCAAGCCTATGTAAGTATAACTATTTTGATTTTGAAACGTTAGATTACTTTCGACTGCACCCTCCTATGTAGAATTTTCGATGTAAGCAAAGAAAAGTTGCGAACAGTTTTGCTGAATTTCAGCGTTTTAACGATGGGGCTCGACGCGGGAGCTCTCCCGGAGCACAGAACACTAATTCCTGAAACGATAGACCGAAATTTGGATTTGTTATGAATTTTTGAAGTATTAAAATTTTGAAAAATACGCTATTTGCTAATTTTTGCTGAAACTACTATTAATCTGTGTACTTTCTTTTTCAGGTCCTGTAGCGGTCGCGGCTGCGCTTCCAAAATGGTGCGGCAAGCCTATGTAAGTATAACTATTTTGATTTTGAAACGTTAGATTACTTTCGACTGCACCCTCCTATGTAGAATTTTCGATGTAAGCAAAGAAAAGTTGCGAACAGTTTTGCTGAATTTCAGCGTTTTAACGATGGGGCTCGACGCGGGAGCTCTCCCGGAGCACAGAACACTAATTCCTGAAACGATAGACCGAAATTTGGATTTGTTATGAATTTTTGAAGTATTAAAATTTTGAAAAATACGCTATTTGCTAATTTTTGCTGAAACTACTATTAATCTGTGTACTTTCTTTTTCAGGTCCTGTAGCGGTCGCGGCTGCGCTTCCAAAATGGTGCGGCAAGCCTATGTAAGTATAACTATTTTGATTTTGAAACGTTAGATTACTTTCGACTGCACCCTCCTATGTAGAATTTTCGATGTAAGCAAAGAAAAGTTGCGAACAGTTTTGCTGAATTTCAGCGTTTTAACGATGGGGCTCGACGCGGGAGCTCTCCCGGAGCACAGAACACTAATTCCTGAAACGATAGACCGAAATTTGGATTTGTTATGAATTTTTGAAGTATTAAAATTTTGAAAAATACGCTATTTGCTAATTTTTGCTGAAACTACTATTAATCTGTGTACTTTCTTTTTCAGGTCCTGTAGCGGTCGCGGCTGCGCTTCCAAAATGGTGCGGCAAGCCTATGTAAGTATAACTATTTTGATTTTGAAACGTTAGATTACTTTCGACTGCACCCTCCTATGTAGAATTTTCGATGTAAGCAAAGAAAAGTTGCGAACAGTTTTGCTGAATTTCAGCGTTTTAACGATGGGGCTCGACGCGGGAGCTCTCCCGGAGCACAGAACACTAATTCCTGAAACGATAGACCGAAATTTGGATTTGTTATGAATTTTTGAAGTATTAAAATTTTGAAAAATACGCTATTTGCTAATTTTTGCTGAAACTACTATTAATCTGTGTACTTTCTTTTTCAGGTCCTGTAGCGGTCGCGGCTGCGCTTCCAAAATGGTGCGGCAAGCCTATGTAAGTATAACTATTTTGATTTTGAAACGTTAGATTACTTTCGACTGCACCCTCCTATGTAGAATTTTCGATGTAAGCAAAGAAAAGTTGCGAACAGTTTTGCTGAATTTCAGCGTTTTAACGATGGGGCTCGACGCGGGAGCTCTCCCGGAGCACAGAACACTAATTCCTGAAACGATAGACCGAAATTTGGATTTGTTATGAATTTTTGAAGTATTAAAATTTTGAAAAATACGCTATTTGCTAATTTTTGCTGAAACTACTATTAATCTGTGTACTTTCTTTTTCAGGTCCTGTAGCGGTCGCGGCTGCGCTTCCAAAATGGTGCGGCAAGCCTATGTAAGTATAACTATTTTGATTTTGAAACGTTAGATTACTTTCGACTGCACCCTCCTATGTAGAATTTTCGATGTAAGCAAAGAAAAGTTGCGAACAGTTTTGCTGAATTTCAGCGTTTTAACGATGGGGCTCGACGCGGGAGCTCTCCCGGAGCACAGAACACTAATTCCTGAAACGATAGACCGAAATTTGGATTTGTTATGAATTTTTGAAGTATTAAAATTTTGAAAAATACGCTATTTGCTAATTTTTGCTGAAACTACTATTAATCTGTGTACTTTCTTTTTCAGGTCCTGTAGCGGTCGCGGCTGCGCTTCCAAAATGGTGCGGCAAGCCTATGTAAGTATAACTATTTTGATTTTGAAACGTTAGATTACTTTCGACTGCACCCTCCTATGTAGAATTTTCGATGTAAGCAAAGAAAAGTTGCGAACAGTTTTGCTGAATTTCAGCGTTTTAACGATGGGGCTCGACGCGGGAGCTCTCCCGGAGCACAGAACACTAATTCCTGAAACGATAGACCGAAATTTGGATTTGTTATGAATTTTTGAAGTATTAAAATTTTGAAAAATACGCTATTTGCTAATTTTTGCTGAAACTACTATTAATCTGTGTACTTTCTTTTTCAGGTCCTGTAGCGGTCGCGGCTGCGCTTCCAAAATGGTGCGGCAAGCCTATGTAAGTATAACTATTTTGATTTTGAAACGTTAGATTACTTTCGACTGCACCCTCCTATGTAGAATTTTCGATGTAAGCAAAGAAAAGTTGCGAACAGTTTTGCTGAATTTCAGCGTTTTAACGATGGGGCTCGACGCGGGAGCTCTCCCGGAGCACAGAACACTAATTCCTGAAACGATAGACCGAAATTTGGATTTGTTATGAATTTTTGAAGTATTAAAATTTTGAAAAATACGCTATTTGCTAATTTTTGCTGAAACTACTATTAATCTGTGTACTTTCTTTTTCAGGTCCTGTAGCGGTCGCGGCTGCGCTTCCAAAATGGTGCGGCAAGCCTATGTAAGTATAACTATTTTGATTTTGAAACGTTAGATTACTTTCGACTGCACCCTCCTATGTAGAATTTTCGATGTAAGCAAAGAAAAGTTGCGAACAGTTTTGCTGAATTTCAGCGTTTTAACGATGGGGCTCGACGCGGGAGCTCTCCCGGAGCACAGAACACTAATTCCTGAAACGATAGACCGAAATTTGGATTTGTTATGAATTTTTGAAGTATTAAAATTTTGAAAAATACGCTATTTGCTAATTTTTGCTGAAACTACTATTAATCTGTGTACTTTCTTTTTCAGGTCCTGTAGCGGTCGCGGCTGCGCTTCCAAAATGGTGCGGCAAGCCTATGTAAGTATAACTATTTTGATTTTGAAACGTTAGATTACTTTCGACTGCACCCTCCTATGTAGAATTTTCGATGTAAGCAAAGAAAAGTTGCGAACAGTTTTGCTGAATTTCAGCGTTTTAACGATGGGGCTCGACGCGGGAGCTCTCCCGGAGCACAGAACACTAATTCCTGAAACGATAGACCGAAATTTGGATTTGTTATGAATTTTTGAAGTATTAAAATTTTGAAAAATACGCTATTTGCTAATTTTTGCTGAAACTACTATTAATCTGTGTACTTTCTTTTTCAGGTCCTGTAGCGGTCGCGGCTGCGCTTCCAAAATGGTGCGGCAAGCCTATGTAAGTATAACTATTTTGATTTTGAAACGTTAGATTACTTTCGACTGCACCCTCCTATGTAGAATTTTCGATGTAAGCAAAGAAAAGTTGCGAACAGTTTTGCTGAATTTCAGCGTTTTAACGATGGGGCTCGACGCGGGAGCTCTCCCGGAGCACAGAACACTAATTCCTGAAACGATAGACCGAAATTTGGATTTGTTATGAATTTTTGAAGTATTAAAATTTTGAAAAATACGCTATTTGCTAATTTTTGCTGAAACTACTATTAATCTGTGTACTTTCTTTTTCAGGTCCTGTAGCGGTCGCGGCTGCGCTTCCAAAATGGTGCGGCAAGCCTATGTAAGTATAACTATTTTGATTTTGAAACGTTAGATTACTTTCGACTGCACCCTCCTATGTAGAATTTTCGATGTAAGCAAAGAAAAGTTGCGAACAGTTTTGCTGAATTTCAGCGTTTTAACGATGGGGCTCGACGCGGGAGCTCTCCCGGAGCACAGAACACTAATTCCTGAAACGATAGACCGAAATTTGGATTTGTTATGAATTTTTGAAGTATTAAAATTTTGAAAAATACGCTATTTGCTAATTTTTGCTGAAACTACTATTAATCTGTGTACTTTCTTTTTCAGGTCCTGTAGCGGTCGCGGCTGCGCTTCCAAAATGGTGCGGCAAGCCTATGTAAGTATAACTATTTTGATTTTGAAACGTTAGATTACTTTCGACTGCACCCTCCTATGTAGAATTTTCGATGTAAGCAAAGAAAAGTTGCGAACAGTTTTGCTGAATTTCAGCGTTTTAACGATGGGGCTCGACGCGGGAGCTCTCCCGGAGCACAGAACACTAATTCCTGAAACGATAGACCGAAATTTGGATTTGTTATGAATTTTTGAAGTATTAAAATTTTGAAAAATACGCTATTTGCTAATTTTTGCTGAAACTACTATTAATCTGTGTACTTTCTTTTTCAGGTCCTGTAGCGGTCGCGGCTGCGCTTCCAAAATGGTGCGGCAAGCCTATGTAAGTATAACTATTTTGATTTTGAAACGTTAGATTACTTTCGACTGCACCCTCCTATGTAGAATTTTCGATGTAAGCAAAGAAAAGTTGCGAACAGTTTTGCTGAATTTCAGCGTTTTAACGATGGGGCTCGACGCGGGAGCTCTCCCGGAGCACAGAACACTAATTCCTGAAACGATAGACCGAAATTTGGATTTGTTATGAATTTTTGAAGTATTAAAATTTTGAAAAATACGCTATTTGCTAATTTTTGCTGAAACTACTATTAATCTGTGTACTTTCTTTTTCAGGTCCTGTAGCGGTCGCGGCTGCGCTTCCAAAATGGTGCGGCAAGCCTATGTAAGTATAACTATTTTGATTTTGAAACGTTAGATTACTTTCGACTGCACCCTCCTATGTAGAATTTTCGATGTAAGCAAAGAAAAGTTGCGAACAGTTTTGCTGAATTTCAGCGTTTTAACGATGGGGCTCGACGCGGGAGCTCTCCCGGAGCACAGAACACTAATTCCTGAAACGATAGACCGAAATTTGGATTTGTTATGAATTTTTGAAGTATTAAAATTTTGAAAAATACGCTATTTGCTAATTTTTGCTGAAACTACTATTAATCTGTGTACTTTCTTTTTCAGGTCCTGTAGCGGTCGCGGCTGCGCTTCCAAAATGGTGCGGCAAGCCTATGTAAGTATAACTATTTTGATTTTGAAACGTTAGATTACTTTCGACTGCACCCTCCTATGTAGAATTTTCGATGTAAGCAAAGAAAAGTTGCGAACAGTTTTGCTGAATTTCAGCGTTTTAACGATGGGGCTCGACGCGGGAGCTCTCCCGGAGCACAGAACACTAATTCCTGAAACGATAGACCGAAATTTGGATTTGTTATGAATTTTTGAAGTATTAAAATTTTGAAAAATACGCTATTTGCTAATTTTTGCTGAAACTACTATTAATCTGTGTACTTTCTTTTTCAGGTCCTGTAGCGGTCGCGGCTGCGCTTCCAAAATGGTGCGGCAAGCCTATGTAAGTATAACTATTTTGATTTTGAAACGTTAGATTACTTTCGACTGCACCCTCCTATGTAGAATTTTCGATGTAAGCAAAGAAAAGTTGCGAACAGTTTTGCTGAATTTCAGCGTTTTAACGATGGGGCTCGACGCGGGAGCTCTCCCGGAGCACAGAACACTAATTCCTGAAACGATAGACCGAAATTTGGATTTGTTATGAATTTTTGAAGTATTAAAATTTTGAAAAATACGCTATTTGCTAATTTTTGCTGAAACTACTATTAATCTGTGTACTTTCTTTTTCAGGTCCTGTAGCGGTCGCGGCTGCGCTTCCAAAATGGTGCGGCAAGCCTATGTAAGTATAACTATTTTGATTTTGAAACGTTAGATTACTTTCGACTGCACCCTCCTATGTAGAATTTTCGATGTAAGCAAAGAAAAGTTGCGAACAGTTTTGCTGAATTTCAGCGTTTTAACGATGGGGCTCGACGCGGGAGCTCTCCCGGAGCACAGAACACTAATTCCTGAAACGATAGACCGAAATTTGGATTTGTTATGAATTTTTGAAGTATTAAAATTTTGAAAAATACGCTATTTGCTAATTTTTGCTGAAACTACTATTAATCTGTGTACTTTCTTTTTCAGGTCCTGTAGCGGTCGCGGCTGCGCTTCCAAAATGGTGCGGCAAGCCTATGTAAGTATAACTATTTTGATTTTGAAACGTTAGATTACTTTCGACTGCACCCTCCTATGTAGAATTTTCGATGTAAGCAAAGAAAAGTTGCGAACAGTTTTGCTGAATTTCAGCGTTTTAACGATGGGGCTCGACGCGGGAGCTCTCCCGGAGCACAGAACACTAATTCCTGAAACGATAGACCGAAATTTGGATTTGTTATGAATTTTTGAAGTATTAAAATTTTGAAAAATACGCTATTTGCTAATTTTTGCTGAAACTACTATTAATCTGTGTACTTTCTTTTTCAGGTCCTGTAGCGGTCGCGGCTGCGCTTCCAAAATGGTGCGGCAAGCCTATGTAAGTATAACTATTTTGATTTTGAAACGTTAGATTACTTTCGACTGCACCCTCCTATGTAGAATTTTCGATGTAAGCAAAGAAAAGTTGCGAACAGTTTTGCTGAATTTCAGCGTTTTAACGATGGGGCTCGACGCGGGAGCTCTCCCGGAGCACAGAACACTAATTCCTGAAACGATAGACCGAAATTTGGATTTGTTATGAATTTTTGAAGTATTAAAATTTTGAAAAATACGCTATTTGCTAATTTTTGCTGAAACTACTATTAATCTGTGTACTTTCTTTTTCAGGTCCTGTAGCGGTCGCGGCTGCGCTTCCAAAATGGTGCGGCAAGCCTATGTAAGTATAACTATTTTGATTTTGAAACGTTAGATTACTTTCGACTGCACCCTCCTATGTAGAATTTTCGATGTAAGCAAAGAAAAGTTGCGAACAGTTTTGCTGAATTTCAGCGTTTTAACGATGGGGCTCGACGCGGGAGCTCTCCCGGAGCACAGAACACTAATTCCTGAAACGATAGACCGAAATTTGGATTTGTTATGAATTTTTGACAGTATTAAAATTTTGAAAAATACGCTATTTGCTAATTTTTGCTGAAACTACTATTAATCTGTGTACTTTCTTTTTCAGGTCCTGTAGCGGTCGCGGCTGCGCTTCCAAAATGGTGCGGCAAGCCTATGTAAGTATAACTATTTTGATTTTGAAACGTTAGATTACTTTCGACTGCACCCTCCTATGTAGAATTTTCGATGTAAGCAAAGAAAAGTTGCGAACAGTTTTGCTGAATTTCAGCGTTTTAACGATGGGGCTCGACGCGGGAGCTCTCCCGGAGCACAGAACACTAATTCCTGAAACGATAGACCGAAATTTGGATTTGTTATGAATTTTTGAAGTATTAAAATTTTGAAAAATACGCTATTTGCTAATTTTTGCTGAAACTACTATTAATCTGTGTACTTTCTTTTTCAGGTCCTGTAGCGGTCGCGGCTGCGCTTCCAAAATGGTGCGGCAAGCCTATGTAAGTATAACTATTTTGATTTTGAAACGTTAGATTACTTTCGACTGCACCCTCCTATGTAGAATTTTCGATGTAAGCAAAGAAAAGTTGCGAACAGTTTTGCTGAATTTCAGCGTTTTAACGATGGGGCTCGACGCGGGAGCTCTCCCGGAGCACAGAACACTAATTCCTGAAACGATAGACCGAAATTTGGATTTGTTATGAATTTTTGAAGTATTAAAATTTTGAAAAATACGCTATTTGCTAATTTTTGCTGAAACTACTATTAATCTGTGTACTTTCTTTTTCAGGTCCTGTAGCGGTCGCGGCTGCGCTTCCAAAATGGTGCGGCAAGCCTATGTAAGTATAACTATTTTGATTTTGAAACGTTAGATTACTTTCGACTGCACCCTCCTATGTAGAATTTTCGATGTAAGCAAAGAAAAGTTGCGAACAGTTTTGCTGAATTTCAGCGTTTTAACGATGGGGCTCGACGCGGGAGCTCTCCCGGAGCACAGAACACTAATTCCTGAAACGATAGACCGAAATTTGGATTTGTTATGAATTTTTGAAGTATTAAAATTTTGAAAAATACGCTATTTGCTAATTTTTGCTGAAACTACTATTAATCTGTGTACTTTCTTTTTCAGGTCCTGTAGCGGTCGCGGCTGCGCTTCCAAAATGGTGCGGCAAGCCTATGTAAGTATAACTATTTTGATTTTGAAACGTTAGATTACTTTCGACTGCACCCTCCTATGTAGAATTTTCGATGTAAGCAAAGAAAAGTTGCGAACAGTTTTGCTGAATTTCAGCGTTTTAACGATGGGGCTCGACGCGGGAGCTCTCCCGGAGCACAGAACACTAATTCCTGAAACGATAGACCGAAATTTGGATTTGTTATGAATTTTTGAAGTATTAAAATTTTGAAAAATACGCTATTTGCTAATTTTTGCTGAAACTACTATTAATCTGTGTACTTTCTTTTTCAGGTCCTGTAGCGGTCGCGGCTGCGCTTCCAAAATGGTGCGGCAAGCCTATGTAAGTATAACTATTTTGATTTTGAAACGTTAGATTACTTTCGACTGCACCCTCCTATGTAGAATTTTCGATGTAAGCAAAGAAAAGTTGCGAACAGTTTTGCTGAATTTCAGCGTTTTAACGATGGGGCTCGACGCGGGAGCTCTCCCGGAGCACAGAACACTAATTCCTGAAACGATAGACCGAAATTTGGATTTGTTATGAATTTTTGAAGTATTAAAATTTTGAAAAATACGCTATTTGCTAATTTTTGCTGAAACTACTATTAATCTGTGTACTTTCTTTTTCAGGTCCTGTAGCGGTCGCGGCTGCGCTTCCAAAATGGTGCGGCAAGCCTATGTAAGTATAACTATTTTGATTTTGAAACGTTAGATTACTTTCGACTGCACCCTCCTATGTAGAATTTTCGATGTAAGCAAAGAAAAGTTGCGAACAGTTTTGCTGAATTTCAGCGTTTTAACGATGGGGCTCGACGCGGGAGCTCTCCCGGAGCACAGAACACTAATTCCTGAAACGATAGACCGAAATTTGGATTTGTTATGAATTTTTGAAGTATTAAAATTTTGAAAAATACGCTATTTGCTAATTTTTGCTGAAACTACTATTAATCTGTGTACTTTCTTTTTCAGGTCCTGTAGCGGTCGCGGCTGCGCTTCCAAAATGGTGCGGCAAGCCTATGTAAGTATAACTATTTTGATTTTGAAACGTTAGATTACTTTCGACTGCACCCTCCTATGTAGAATTTTCGATGTAAGCAAAGAAAAGTTGCGAACAGTTTTGCTGAATTTCAGCGTTTTAACGATGGGGCTCGACGCGGGAGCTCTCCCGGAGCACAGAACACTAATTCCTGAAACGATAGACCGAAATTTGGATTTGTTATGAATTTTTGAAGTATTAAAATTTTGAAAAATACGCTATTTGCTAATTTTTGCTGAAACTACTATTAATCTGTGTACTTTCTTTTTCAGGTCCTGTAGCGGTCGCGGCTGCGCTTCCAAAATGGTGCGGCAAGCCTATGTAAGTATAACTATTTTGATTTTGAAACGTTAGATTACTTTCGACTGCACCCTCCTATGTAGAATTTTCGATGTAAGCAAAGAAAAGTTGCGAACAGTTTTGCTGAATTTCAGCGTTTTAACGATGGGGCTCGACGCGGGAGCTCTCCCGGAGCACAGAACACTAATTCCTGAAACGATAGACCGAAATTTGGATTTGTTATGAATTTTTGAAGTATTAAAATTTTGAAAAATACGCTATTTGCTAATTTTTGCTGAAACTACTATTAATCTGTGTACTTTCTTTTTCAGGTCCTGTAGCGGTCGCGGCTGCGCTTCCAAAATGGTGCGGCAAGCCTATGTAAGTATAACTATTTTGATTTTGAAACGTTAGATTACTTTCGACTGCACCCTCCTATGTAGAATTTTCGATGTAAGCAAAGAAAAGTTGCGAACAGTTTTGCTGAATTTCAGCGTTTTAACGATGGGGCTCGACGCGGGAGCTCTCCCGGAGCACAGAACACTAATTCCTGAAACGATAGACCGAAATTTGGATTTGTTATGAATTTTTGAAGTATTAAAATTTTGAAAAATACGCTATTTGCTAATTTTTGCTGAAACTACTATTATCTGTGTACTTTCTTTTTCAGGTCCTGTAGCGGTCGCGGCTGCGCTTCCAAAATGGTGCGGCAAGCCTATGTAAGTATAACTATTTTGATTTTGAAACGTTAGATTACTTTCGACTGCACCCTCCTATGTAGAATTTTCGATGTAAGCAAAGAAAAGTTGCGAACAGTTTTGCTGAATTTCAGCGTTTTAACGATGGGGCTCGACGCGGGAGCTCTCCCGGAGCACAGAACACTAATTCCTGAAACGATAGACCGAAATTTGGATTTGTTATGAATTTTTGAAGTATTAAAATTTTGAAAAATACGCTATTTGCTAATTTTTGCTGAAACTACTATTAATCTGTGTACTTTCTTTTTCAGGTCCTGTAGCGGTCGCGGCTGCGCTTCCAAAATGGTGCGGCAAGCCTATGTAAGTATAACTATTTTGATTTTGAAACGTTAGATTACTTTCGACTGCACCCTCCTATGTAGAATTTTCGATGTAAGCAAAGAAAAGTTGCGAACAGTTTTGCTGAATTTCAGCGTTTTAACGATGGGGCTCGACGCGGGAGCTCTCCCGGAGCACAGAACACTAATTCCTGAAACGATAGACCGAAATTTGGATTTGTTATGAATTTTTGAAGTATTAAAATTTTGAAAAAATACGCTATTTGCTAATTTTTGCTGAAACTACTATTAATCTGTGTACTTTCTTTTTCAGGTCCTGTAGCGGTCGCGGCTGCGCTTCCAAAATGGTGCGGCAAGCCTATGTAAGTATAACTATTTTGATTTTGAAACGTTAGATTACTTTCGACTGCACCCTCCTATGTAGAATTTTCGATGTAAGCAAAGAAAAGTTGCGAACAGTTTTGCTGAATTTCAGCGTTTTAACGATGGGGCTCGACGCGGGAGCTCTCCCGGAGCACAGAACACTAATTCCTGAAACGATAGACCGAAATTTGGATTTGTTATGAATTTTTGAAGTATTAAATTTTGAAAAATACGCTATTTGCTAATTTTTGCTGAAACTACTATTAATCTGTGTACTTTCTTTTCAGGTCCTGTAGCGGTCGCGGCTGCGCTTCCAAAATGGTGCGGCAAGCCTATGTAAGTATAACTATTTTGATTTTGAAACGTTAGATTACTTTCGACTGCACCCTCCTATGTAGAATTTTTCGATGTAAGCAAAGAAAAGTTGCGAACAGTTTTGCTGAATTTCAGCGTTTTAACGATGGGGCTCGACGCGGGAGCTCTCCCGGAGCACAGAACACTAATTCCTGAAACGATAGACCGAAATTTGGATTTGTTATGAATTTTTGAAGTATTAAAATTTTGAAAAATACGCTATTTGCTAATTTTGCTGAAACTACTATTAATCTGTGTACTTTCTTTTTCAGGTCCTGTAGCGGTCGCGGCTGCGCTTCCAAAATGGTGCGGCAAGCCTATGTAAGTATAACTATTTTGATTTTGAAACGTTAGATTACTTTCGACTGCACCCTCCTATGTAGAATTTTCGATGTAAGCAAAGAAAAGTTGCGAACAGTTTTGCTGAATTTCAGCGTTTTAACGATGGGGCTCGACGCGGGAGCTCTCCCGGAGCACAGAACACTAATTCCTGAAACGATAGACCGAAATTTGGATTTGTTATGAATTTTTGAAGTATTAAAATTTTGAAAAATACGCTATTTGCTAATTTTTGCTGAAACTACTATTAATCTGTGTACTTTCTTTTTCAGGTCCTGTAGCGGTCGCGGCTGCGCTTCCAAAATGGTGCGGCAAGCCTATGTAAGTATAACTATTTTGATTTTGAAACGTTAGATTACTTTCGACTGCACCCTCCTATGTAGAATTTTCGATGTAAGCAAAGAAAAGTTGCGAACAGTTTTGCTGAATTTCAGCGTTTTAACGATGGGGCTCGACGCGGGAGCTCTCCCGGAGCACAGAACACTAATTCCTGAAACGATAGACCGAAATTTGGATTTGTTATGAATTTTTGAAGTATTAAAATTTTGAAAAATACGCTATTTGCTAATTTTTGCTGAAACTACTATTAATCTGTGTACTTTCTTTTTCAGGTCCTGTAGCGGTCGCGGCTGCGCTTCCAAAATGGTGCGGCAAGCCTATGTAAGTATAACTATTTTGATTTTGAAACGTTAGATTACTTTCGACTGCACCCTCCTATGTAGAATTTTCGATGTAAGCAAAGAAAAGTTGCGAACAGTTTTGCTGAATTTCAGCGTTTTAACGATGGGGCTCGACGCGGGAGCTCTCCGGAGCACAGAACACTAATTCCTGAAACGATAGACCGAAATTTGGATTTGTTATGAATTTTTGAAGTATTAAAATTTTGAAAAATACGCTATTTGCTAATTTTTGCTGAAACTACTATTAATCTGTGTACTTTCTTTTTCAGGTCCTGTAGCGGTCGCGGCTGCGCTTCCAAAATGGTGCGGCAAGCCTATGTAAGTATAACTATTTTGATTTTGAAACGTTAGATTACTTTCGACTGCACCCTCCTATGTAGAATTTTCGATGTAAGCAAAGAAAAGTTGCGAACAGTTTTGCTGAATTTCAGCGTTTTAACGATGGGGCTCGACGCGGGAGCTCTCCCGGAGCACAGAACACTAATTCCTGAAACGATAGACCGAAATTTGGATTTGTTATGAATTTTTGAAGTATTTAAAATTTTGAAAAATACGCTATTTGCTAATTTTTGCTGAAACTACTATTAATCTGTGTACTTTCTTTTTCAGGTCCTGTAGCGGTCGCGGCTGCGCTTCCAAAATGGTGCGGCAAGCCTATGTAAGTATAACTATTTTGATTTTGAAACGTTAGATTACTTTCGACTGCACCCTCCTATGTAGAATTTTCGATGTAAGCAAAGAAAAGTTGCGAACAGTTTTGCTGAATTTCAGCGTTTTAACGATGGGGCTCGACGCGGGAGCTCTCCCGGAGCACAGAACACTAATTCCTGAAACGATAGACCGAAATTTGGATTTGTATGAATTTTTGAAGTATTAAAATTTTGAAAAATACGCTATTTGCTAATTTTTGCTGAAACTACTATTAATCTGTGTACTTTCTTTTTCAGGTCCTGTAGCGGTCGCGGCTGCGCTTCCAAATGGTGCGGCAAGCTATGTAAGTATAACTATTTTGATTTTGAAACGTTAGATTACTTTCGACTGCACCCTCCTATGTAGAATTTTCGATGTAAGCAAAGAAAAGTTGCGAACAGTTTTGCTGAATTTCAGCGTTTTAACGATGGGGCTCGACGCGGGAGCTCTCCCGGAGCACAGAACACTAATTCCTGAAACGATAGACCGAAATTTGGATTTGTTATGAATTTTTGAAGTATTAAAATTTTGAAAAAATACGCTATTTGCTAATTTTTGCTGAAACTACTATTAATCTGTGTACTTTCTTTTTCAGGTCCTGTAGCGGTCGCGGCTGCGCTTCCAAAATGGTGCGGCAAGCCTATGTAAGTATAACTATTTGATTTTGAAACGTTAGATTACTTTCGACTGCACCCTCCTATGTAGAATTTTCGATGTAAGCAAAGAAAAGTTGCGAACAGTTTTGCTGAATTCAGCGTTTTAACGATGGGGCTCGACGCGGAGCTCTCCCGGAGCACAGAACACTAATTCCTGAAACGATAGACCGAAATTTGGATTTGTTATGAATTTTTGAAGTATTAAAATTTTGAAAAATACGCTATTTGCTAATTTTTGCTGAAACTACTATTAATCTGTGTACTTTCTTTTTCAGGTCCTGTAGCGGTCGCGGCTGCGCTTCCAAAATGGTGCGGCAAGCCTATGTAAGTATAACTATTTTGATTTTGAAACGTTAGATTACTTTCGACTGCACCCTCCTATGTAGAATTTTCGATGTAAGCAAAGAAAAGTTGCGAACAGTTTTGCTGAATTTCAGCGTTTTAACGATGGGGCTCGACGCGGGAGCTCTCCCGGAGCACAGAACACTAATTCCTGAAACGATAGACCGAAATTTGGATTTGTTATGAATTTTTGAAGTATTAAAATTTTGAAAAATACGCTATTTGCTAATTTTTGCTGAAACTACTATTAATCTGTGTACTTTCTTTTTCAGGTCCTGTAGCGGTCGCGGCTGCGCTTCCAAAATGGTGCGGCAAGCCTATGTAAGTATAACTATTTTGATTTTGAAACGTTAGATTACTTTCGACTGCACCCTCCTATGTAGAATTTTCGATGTAAGCAAAGAAAAGTTGCGAACAGTTTTGCTGAATTTCAGCGTTTTAACGATGGGCTCGACGCGGGAGCTCTCCCGGAGCACAGAACACTAATTCCTGAAACGATAGACCGAAATTTGGATTTGTTATGAATTTTTGAAGTATTAAAATTTTGAAAAATACGCTATTTGCTAATTTTTGCTGAAACTACTATTAATCTGTGTACTTTCTTTTCAGGTCCTGTAGCGGTCGCGGCTGCGCTTCCAAAATGGTGCGGCAAGCCTATGTAAGTATAACTATTTTGATTTTGAAACGTTAGATTACTTTCGACTGCACCCTCCTATGTAGAATTTTCGATGTAAGCAAAGAAAAGTTGCGAACAGTTTTGCTGAATTTCAGCGTTTTAACGATGGGGCTCGACGCGGGAGCTCTCCCGGAGCACAGAACACTAATTCCTGAAACGATAGACCGAAATTTGGATTTGTTATGAATTTTTGAAGTATTAAAATTTTGAAAAATACGCTATTTGCTAATTTTGCTGAAACTACTATTAATCTGTGTACTTTCTTTTTCAGGTCCTGTAGCGGTCGCGGCTGCGCTTCCAAAATGGTGCGGCAAGCCTATGTAAGTATAACTATTTTGATTTTGAAACGTTAGATTACTTTCGACTGCACCCTCCTATGTAGAATTTTCGATGTAAGCAAAGAAAGTTGCGAACAGTTTTGCTGAATTTCAGCGTTTTAACGATGGGGCTCGACGCGGGAGCTCTCCCGGAGCACAGAACACTAATTCCTGAAACGATAGACCGAAATTTGGATTTGTTATGAATTTTGAAGTATTAAAATTTTGAAAAATACGCTATTTGCTAATTTTTGCTGAAACTACTATTAATCTGTGTACTTTCTTTTTCAGGTCCTGTAGCGGTCGCGGCTGCGCTTCCAAAATGGTGCGGCAAGCCTATGTAAGTATAACTATTTGATTTTGAAACGTTAGATTACTTTCGACTGCACCCTCCTATGTAGAATTTTCGATGTAAGCAAAGAAAAGTTGCGAACAGTTTTGCTGAATTTCAGCGTTTTAACGATGGGGCTCGACGCGGGAGCTCTCCCGGAGCACAGAACACTAATTCCTGAAACGATAGACCGAAATTTGGATTTGTTATGATTTTTGAAGTATTAAAATTTTGAAAAATACGCTATTTGCTAATTTTTTGCTGAAACTACTATTAATCTGTGTACTTTCTTTTTCAGGTCCTGTAGCGGTCGCGGCTGCGCTTCCAAAATGGTGCGGCAAGCCTATGTAAGTATAACTATTTTGATTTTGAAACGTTAGATTACTTTCGACTGCACCCTCCTATGTAGAATTTTCGATGTAAGCAAAGAAAAGTTGCGAACAGTTTTGCTGAATTTCAGCGTTTAACGATGGGGCTCGACGCGGGAGCTCTCCCGGAGCACAGAACACTAATTCCTGAAACGATAGACCGAAATTTGGATTTGTTATGAATTTTTGAAGTATTAAAATTTTGAAAAATACGCTATTTGCTAATTTTTGCTGAAACTACTATTAATCTGTGTACTTTCTTTTTCAGGTCCTGTAGCGGTCGCGGCTGCGCTTCCAAAATGTGCGGCAAGCCTATGTAAGTATAACTATTTTGATTTTGAAACGTTAGATTACTTTCGACTGCACCCTCCTATGTAGAATTTTCGATGTAAGCAAAGAAAAGTTGCGAACAGTTTTGCTGAATTCAGCGTTTTAACGATGGGGCTCGACGCGGGAGCTCTCCCGGAGCACAGAACACTAATTCCTGAAACGATAGACCGAAATTTGGATTTGTTATGAATTTTGAAGTATTAAAATTTTGAAAAATTACGCTATTTGCTAATTTTTGCTGAAACTACTATTAATCTGTGTACTTTCTTTTTCAGGTCCTGTAGCGGTCGCGGCTGCGCTTCCAAAATGGTGCGGCAAGCCTATGTAAGTATAACTATTTGATTTTGAAACGTTAGATTACTTTCGACTGCACCCTCCTATGTAGAATTTTCGATGTAAGCAAAGAAAAGTTGCGAACAGTTTTGCTGAATTTCAGCGTTTTAACGATGGGGCTCGACGCGGGAGCTCTCCCGGAGCACAGAACACTAATTCCTGAAACGATAGACCGAAATTTGGATTTGTTATGAATTTTTGAAGTATTAAAATTTTGAAAAATACGCTATTTGCTAATTTTTGCTGAAACTACTATTAATCTGTGTACTTTCTTTTTCAGGTCCTGTAGCGGTCGCGGCTGCGCTTCCAAAATGGTGCGGCAAGCCTATGTAAGTATAACTATTTTGATTTTGAAACGTTAGATTACTTTCGACTGCACCCTCCTATGTAGAATTTTCGATGTAAGCAAAGAAAAGTTGCGAACAGTTTTGCTGAATTTCAGCGTTTTAACGATGGGGCTCGACGCGGGAGCTCTCCCGGAGCACAGAACACTAATTCCTGAAACGATAGACCGAAATTTGGATTTGTTATGAATTTTTGAAGTATTAAAATTTTGAAAAATACGCTATTTGCTAATTTTTGCTGAAACTACTATTAATCTGTGTACTTTCTTTTTCAGGTCCTGTAGCGGTCGCGGCTGCGCTTCCAAAATGGTGCGGCAAGCCTATGTAAGTATAACTATTTTGATTTTGAAACGTTAGATTACTTTCGACTGCACCCTCCTATGTAGAATTTTCGATGTAAGCAAAGAAAAGTTGCGAACAGTTTTGCTGAATTTCAGCGTTTTAACGATGGGGCTCGACGCGGGAGCTCTCCCGGAGCACAGAACACTAATTCCTGAAACGATAGACCGAAATTTGGATTTGTTATGAATTTTTGAAGTATTAAAATTTTGAAAAATACGCTATTTGCTAATTTTTGCTGAAACTACTATTAATCTGTGTACTTTCTTTTTCAGGTCCTGTAGCGGTCGCGGCTGCGCTTCCAAAATGGTGCGGCAAGCCTATGTAAGTATAACTATTTTGATTTTGAAACGTTAGATTACTTTCGACTGCACCCTCCTATGTAGAATTTTCGATGTAAGCAAAGAAAAGTTGCGAACAGTTTTGCTGAATTTCAGCGTTTTAAACGATGGGGCTCGACGCGGGAGCTCTCCCGGAGCACAGAACACTAATTCCTGAAACGATAGACCGAAATT
>OX621220.1:0-15541 GCA_951640565.1 Petrophora chlorosata
ATTTAAATAGCTTATATTTAGAGCATAATATTGAAGATATTAGGGAGATAATTATTATCTTTAAATATTTATAAAAAAATTTTTTTATTTTTACAGTGAAAATGTAATGTTTTTGATTTTAAACTATATAAATAAGAAATATTAATGGAATTTAACCACTAAAAATTAAGTTAGCAGCTTAATTTTAAACTTTATATTTCTTTAATTGGAATATATTATTCAATTTTATCATTAACAGTGATATACCTCTATTTGGTTTCAATTAACAAATAAGGAGTATATAAACTCTATCTTTTAAGTCGAAATTAAATGCAAAATTGCTTCTTATTTAAGATAAATTGATTTCAATATTTTTTGAATGCAAATCAAATGTTTTATAATTAAACTATAATCCTTATGTTAATTTGTTCAATTTAATATATTTTGATTTCATTCATGGTATAATCCTAATAATAAAATAATAATAAAAAAAAATCTAATTTTTATTCAAATTATAAAATTAACTAAATTAAATAATTTAATAATTGGGAAAATTAATGCAATTTCAACATCAAAAATTAGAAAAATTATTGTAATTAGAAAAAAATGCAGTGAAAAAGGAATTCGTGCTATAGATTTAGGGTCAAAGCCACATTCAAATGGAGAACATTTCTCTCGATCTATAAATGATTTTTTTGATAGAATGATTGATAGAATTATTAAAATATTAGAAATTAATATAATTAATATAAAGATTATTATTAAAATAATTATTTATATTAAATTAAATTTAAACTTTTTGATTGGAAGTCAAATATACTTTTTATATTATATAAATAATTAATTACCTCATCAATAAATTGAAATGTAAAGAAATAATCATACTACATCAACAAAATGTCAATATCAAGCTGCAGCTTCAAATCCAAAATGATGATTTCTAGAAAAATGTTCGTTTAAATGTCGAATTAAACAAACAATTAAAAATGTAGTACCAATAATAACATGTAAACCATGGAATCCTGTTGCTATAAAAAATGTTGATCCATAGATTCTATCAGCGATTGTAAAAGGTGCCTCTAAATATTCATAAGCTTGTAGGATTGAGAAATAAATTCCTAAAATAATGGTTAAAAATAATCTTTGAGTACATTGAGAGTAATTATTTTCTATTAATGCATGGTGAGCTCAAGTAATTGTGATTCCTGATCTAATTAAAATAATAGTATTTAATAAAGGAATTTGAAATGGATTAAATGGGATAATTCCTATAGGGGGTCAAATAGACCCGATTTCGATATTAGGGGATAATCTTCTATGAAAAAAAGCTCAAAAAAAAGAAATAAAGAAAAAAACTTCAGATACAATAAATAAAATTATTCCTCATTGAAGTCCTTTAGTCACTAAAATAGTATGTTTTCCTTGTAATGTTCCTTCACGGCAAACATCTCGTCATCATTGATATATGGTTAAAATAATAATTAAATAACCAATAATTAATAAATTTATATTAAAGTTATGGAATCATTTTACTATGCCTGTAACTAATGTTATAGTTCCAATAGCTCCAGTTAATGGTCAAGGTCTGTAATCAACTAAATGATAGGGGTGATTAAAAGTAACTTTCATTGGTGTTTATTAATTAACTTCTCTAGAATATAAAGTTCTTAAAATAGTAATAACATAAGATTGAATGACAGCAACTGCTGATTCTAAGATTAATAGTAAAATTTGAATAAAAATTAAAAAAATGATTATATATGTGGCTAAATTTGATCTAGTTCTTCTTAATAATGTTATTAATAAATGTCCTGCAATTATATTGGCTGTTAATCGTACGGCAAGAGTTCCAGGTCGAATAATATTTCTAATAGTTTCAATTAATACTATAAAAGGCATTAAAATAGTTGGAGTTCCTTGAGGAATTATATGAGAAAATATATGTTGGTAATTATTGATTCATCCATATAATATAAATCTTAATCATAGGGGTAAAGAGATAGATAGGGATAAATTTAAATGGCTAGTTCTAGTAAAAATGTAAGGAAATAATCCTAAAAAATTATTAAATAAGATAAATGTAAATAATGAAATGAAAATAAAAGTTGATCCTTGAAAATAATTATTTTTTAATAAAGTTTTAAATTCATTATGTAACTTTATAATAACAAAATTTCATAAATAATAATGTCGATTAGGAATTAATCAGAATCTATAAGGGATAAATAATAATCCTAATAATGTTCTCAATCAATTAATAGATAAATTAAATAGATTAGTAGAGGGGTCAAAAATTGAAAATAAGTTACTTATCATTTTCAAGTTAAGTTATTTGTTATTTTAAATTTATTACTTAATTTATTATTTAAATTTTTATTACTTATAATATAATAATTTATTACATTAAAAATTAAGTAAATAAAAATAAACAAGATAAAAGATAATATTCAATTAATTGGTATTATTTGTGGAATAAAAGAATATTACTTATGTAATAATTTAAATTTGACATATTTATGTTATAAATTAACTAATTCTTTCATTAGAAGTAGTTGTTAATTTACTATAAAATGGTTTAAGAGACCAGTACTTACTTTCAGTCATCTAATGAAGAATAATTATTAATTCAATTAATAAAATTTTTGATTGAGATTCTTTCAACTACAATAGGTATAAAACTATGATTGGCCCCACAAATTTCTGAACATTGACCAAAATAAATACCAGGTCGATTGATAAAAAAATTAGTTTGGTTTAATCGGCCAGGGTTAGCATCTACTTTTACTCCTAATGAAGGAACTGTTCATGAATGAATAACATCAGTTGCTGTTACCATAATTCGAATTTGATTATTTATAGGTAAAATAATTCGATTATCTACATCTAATAAGCGAAAATTATTTAATATAAGTTCATTAGAGGAGATTATGTAAGAATCAAATTCAATATTTTGAAAATCTGAATATTCATATCTTCAATATCATTGATGTCCAATTGATTTTAATGTAATTAAAGGGTTATTTAATTCATCTAATAGATATAATAATCGTAATGATGGTAATGCAATAAAAATTAATGTAATTGCTGGTAGAATGGTTCAAATTAATTCAATTATTTGTCCTTCTAATAAAAATCGATTAATGTATTTATTGAATAATAAACTAATTATTAAATATCCCACTAAAATAGTAATTATAATTAAAATAACTAAAGTATGATCGTGAAAAAAAATAATTTGTTCTATTAAAGGTGATGCTCCATTTTGTAAATTAAGATTAGATCATGTTGCCATTTCTAAAAAAAGGATAATCCTTTATAAATGGGGTTTAAATCCATTACATATAATCTGCCATATTAGAAGTTTCTTAAAATAGGAAGTTCATTATATGAATGTTCTGATGGAGGTAAATTTTGTATTCATTCGATATTTGATGATATATTTAATGTAAATAAAATTAATCGTTGATTAATTATTGATTCTCAAATAATAATTAAAATTAACATAACTGCTAATAATGAAATATAAGATCCTAAAGAAGAAATTATATTTCAAGAAATATAAGAATCTGGGTAATCTGAGTATCGTCGAGGTATTCCCGCTAATCCTAAAAAATGTTGTGGAAAAAACGTTAAATTTACTCCAATGAATATAATAACAAATTGAATTTTTAGTATATAAGGATTTATAGATAACCCTGTAAATAATGGATATCAATGTACAAATCCCCCTAGAATTGCAAATACAGCTCCTATAGATAAAACATAATGAAAATGAGCTACAACATAATAAGTGTCATGTAAAGTAATATCAATAGATGAGTTAGCTAAAATTACTCCTGTTAATCCTCCAACAGTAAATAAAAATACAAATCCTAATCTTCATAATATAGATGGTCTATAATTAATTTGTGTTCCGTGTAAAGTTGCTAATCAACTAAAAATCTTAATTCCAGTTGGTACAGCAATAATTATTGTTGCTGATGTAAAGTAAGCTCGGGTATCAATATCTATTCCAACTGTAAACATATGATGAGCTCATACAATAAATCCTAAAATACCAATTGCTAATATTGCATAAATTATTCCTAAACATCCAAAAGTTTCCTTTTTTCCTCTTTCTTGAGAAATAATATGGGAAATTATACCAAATCCTGGTAAAATTAAAATATATACTTCAGGATGCCCAAAAAATCAAAATAAATGTTGGTATAAAATAGGATCACCCCCTCCTGCAGGATCGAAAAAGGATGTATTTAAATTTCGGTCTGTTAATAGTATAGTAATAGCTCCAGCTAATACAGGTAAAGATAATAAAAGTAAAAATGCTGTAATTCCTACTGCTCAAATAAATAATGGTATTTGATCAAATGATATATTATTTAATCGTATATTAATAATTGTTGTAATAAAATTAATAGCTCCTAAAATTGAAGAAATTCCCGCTAAATGTAGGGAGAAAATAGCTAAATCTACAGAGCTACCTCCATGTGCAATATTGGATGATAAAGGGGGGTAAACTGTTCATCCTGTTCCAGCTCCATTTTCTACAATTCTTCTAGAAATTAAAAGAGTAATAGAGGGGGGTAATAGTCAAAATCTTATATTATTTATTCGAGGGAAAGCTATATCAGGGGCCCCTAATATTAAAGGTACTAATCAATTTCCAAATCCCCCAATTATAATAGGCATAACTATAAAGAAAATTATAATAAAAGCATGGGCAGTCACAATTGTATTATAAATTTGATCATCACCAATTAAAGATCCTGGGTTACCTAATTCTGCTCGAATTAATAATCTTAAAGATGTTCCAATTATTCCTGCTCAAATACCAAAAATAAAATATAGTGTTCCAATATCTTTATGATTTGTTGAATAAAGTCATTTTCGCTAATAAATAAAATGGCTGAGCTATAAGCGATAAATTGTAAATTTATTAACGAGAAATATTTCTCTTTTGTTAATTATTTATATTAAGTCTTATATTCAAATAATGATATAAAATTGCAAATTTTAAGTTATAATTAAAATTATTAAGGCTTAAAGAATATTTCTTTATAAATAATTTTGAAGACTATTAGTTTTAATTTAACTTAAAACCTTCTTCGATTATAAATTTTAAAAAAAAAATATTGTTCTTAAAATAATTCCTATAATTGATAATATTGAAAAAAAATTTATAAATAAAAATAAATTATTTTTTAAATTAATTTTAAATCATTTTATTTTATAATAATTTAATATAAATGAGGAATAAATGATTCGAATATAAAAAAATAATATAATTAATCTTATTATAATAAAAATAAATGTTAAAAGATAATAATTATTTATTATTAAAAAATTAATAATAATTCATTTTGGAAAAAATCCAATAAAGGGGGGTAATCCCCCTAAAGATAAAAAATTAATTAATAAATTAATTTTAATTATTGGTTTAATATTTATAATAAATAATTGATTGATGAAAAAAACATTTAATATATAAAAAAATAAACATATAATTCTAATTAAAAATGAATATATAAATAAATAAAAAATTAAAAGATTTTCTCTAATTAAAATTGATGAAATTATTCATCCTAAATTATTAATTGACGAGTAAGCTATAATTTTTCGTAAAGATGTTTGATTTAATCCTCCAATAGCTCCAATAACAATATTTAATAAAATTCTAAAAATTAATAAATTTTTATTAAAATAATAAGATAATAAAATTATAGGGGTAATTTTTTGTCAGGTTATAAGAATAAAATTATTAAATCAAGATAATCCTTCAACAATATTGGGGAATCAAAAGTGGAATGGGGCTGCTCCTATTTTTATTAATATTGAGGAATTAATCATTATTGAAATAATATTATTAATTTCAAAATTTTTGAATATAATTATTTTTATAATAATATAAAATAAAAAGTTAATAGATGCGATAGATTGAGTTAAAAAATATTTTAAAGATGCTTCTGATGCTAATAAATTATTAGATTTAGAAATTAGGGGGATGAATCTTATCAAATTAATTTCTAAACCAATTCAGCACCCGAATCATGAGTTAGATGAAATTGAAATTATTGTTCTAAAAAATAAAATAAAAATAAAAAATATTTTATTTGAATTTAGTTTATATAAAATAATAAATAAATTTATTTTTAAATTTTTTAAGAATTATAAATTCTTTATAAAAATATTATATTTTAGTGTAAGATGCACATTAATTTTTGATGTTAATAGATATAGTTTAATTCTATAAAATATAATAAAGGTAAATTTTATTTACATTATTTATCCTATCAGAATAATCCTTTTATCAGGCACTTTATTTTTAAAAAAAAGGGGATTCCTTTATATTTGGGGTATGAACCCAAAAGCTTGAATTTAGCTTATTTTTAATTATTGATATTTAATTATCTATATAAAAAATAATAACAATGGTTTTATTATTATTATAAAGTTAAACTTTTCTTATATAATAATTAAAGTTAATATCTTTTAAATTTTTGATATTTATAATTAATATAATATTAAATATTTAATATTAAATTATAATTTATAATATATAAATTGTTTAATATAATTATATAATTAATAATAAATTAATTATTTTAATGAATATAGATTGTTTAGTCATGATTTTTTATTTAAACTTAATATTAGAAAATAGAGAGAGAAAGAATATTAATTGTTTAATAAATTATATTAATATTATGTAATAAATTTAAAATATAATAATTTATCATTAATTATATTTAATAAAATATTAAATTTAATTAATTATTTAATGTAATATTAATATAATATTAAATATTTAATTTAATAATATAATTTATATTATATTAATTATTTAATATAATAATATAATTTATATTATATTAATTGTTTAATATAAAAAAAAAAAAAAAAAAATCTATACAAAAATTTTTATTTATAGATAAATTTTATATAGTTTAAAAAATTTATTTTAAGTTTATTTTACATATAAATTTTAGTGTTAATAATATTCTATTTTAAAAATACTTATTATATAGTAGTAATTAATATTAAAAATTTAAGAAATTAAGATTTAGTAATATTGAAATTAATAACAAATTTTGTGCCAGCAGTTGCGGTTATACAAAAGTTAAATTAAATTTTTTTAGTTAGTTTAATAATTAAATAATAAATTTATAATTAAAAATTTAAATTATTAAGTGAAATTTTAATTTAATAAAAAATTAAAATTATTTTTAAGAGTTAATAAATTTTATATATAAACTAGGATTAGATACCCTATTATTAAAAATTTAAATTAAATAATACTGAAATAGTATATAATTATTTATTGAAACTTAAATATTTTGGCGGTATTTTAGTTTATTTAGAGGAATCTGTTTATTAATTGATAATCCACGAATAAATTTACTTAAATTAATATTTTGTATATCGTTGTTAAAAAAATATTTTTTAATGATTATAATATTTTAAAATTATGAAATAAAATTAAATCAAATCAAGATGCAGATTATATTTAAGAATATAATGGATTACAATAAATTTATTTAAATGAATTTTAATTTGTAATAATTAAATAAAGGTGGATTTAAATGTAATTAAATTTAATTTAATTTAATGATTTAAAATTAAAATATGTACATATTGCCCGTCGCTTTCATATATAAATTGGAATAAGTCGTAACAAAGTAGAAGTACTGGAAAGTGTTTCTAGAAAGATCAAATTAGAGCTTGGTAAGTATTTCATTTACATTGAAAAGATATTAATAATATTAATTAATTTGAGGGGATAAATTAAAAAATATATAAAATAATAAAAATAATTTTAATTTAAGAGTATTTTAATGGGGGTTAAAGTATTATTTAAAGAAAAAATTAAAAATTTTATAGTGAATTAGTATTGTGAAAGAATTTTGAAATAAATGAAAATAAATTAATATAAAAGTAATTTTTATTTATTGTATCTTGTGTATCAGAGTTTATTAAAAATTTTTAATTTAAGTTTAATTTCTCGAATTTAAAAGAACTAAATAATTAAAAAAGTTATTGTTACAAAACTATTTTAAATAATTATTTAGAAATGAAATGTTATTCGTTTTTAAAGATATCTAGTTTTTTCAGAAAAAAATTTAATTTTAAATTTATTAATTTTATAAATTTAATTATTTAATTTTATCAATAATAAATTTTATATTTTAGGGGATAAGCTTTAAATTAAATTTTTATAATTTTTAATTTTTTTCTTTGAAAATTTTATAATTTATATTGTTAATAAATTTTAATTTATTATAAATAATTTCATAAATAAAGAAAATTTAATTTTAATTTAATTTTTTATGGAAAAATTATTTTTAATAATAAAAAATTAGTTATAATGATAAAATTAGTATATTAAAATTAATTAATTTTAATTTATAATTATTATAAAATTAATTAAAAGGAATTCGGCAAATATTTATATTCACTTGTTTAACAAAAACATGTCTTTTTGAATTTAATTTAAAGTCTAATCTGCCCACTGATTTTTATTAAAGGGCTGCAGTATTTTGACTGTACAAAGGTAGCATAATCATTAGTCTCTTAATTGGTGACTTGTATGAAAGATTGGATGAAATATATACTGTCTCTAAATTAATTTATAGAATTTAATTTTTTATTTAAAAAGTTAAAATATATTAAAAAGACGAGAAGACCCTATAGAGTTTTATAAATAATTTTATAAAAAATTATTTCTTATTTAATATTTTTATATGAATTATTTATTTTATTGGGGTGATAGAAAAATAAACTTAACTTTTTTTAATTTTAAACATAAATAGATGAATTAATGATCCAGTTTTATTGATTAAAAGATTAAATTACCTTAGGGATAACAGCGTAATTTTTTTTTTTAGTTCATATAAGAAAAAAAGTTTGCGACCTCGATGTTGGATTAAGATAAAATTTAAATGCAAAAGTTTAAAATTTTTGATCTGTTCGATCATTAAAATCTTACATGATCTGAGTTCAAACCGGTGTAAGCCAGGTTGGTTTCTATCTTTTAAATTATAAAATATTTTAGTACGAAAGGATCAAATATTTTAATTAAATTATTAAATTATTATTGAATTTTATTAAATTTTCAAAAAATATTTATTTTAATAAGTTGATATATATATATATATATACTAACTATTTTGACAGAAAAGTGTAATGATTTTAGAATTCATAAATATATAATTTAATTATATATATAGTAAATGTTTATATATGATATGATTACAATTATTATTGGATTATTAATTTTAGTTATTGGAGTCTTAATTGGGGTGGCTTTTTTAACTTTACTGGAGCGTAAAGTTTTAGGTTACATTCAAATTCGAAAAGGTCCCAATAAAGTTGGTTTAATTGGTATTTTACAGCCTTTTTCTGATGCTATTAAGTTATTTACTAAGGAGCAAACTTTTCCTATATATTCTAATTATTTTTCTTATTACTTTTCTCCTGTTGTTAGATTTATTTTATCTCTAATAATTTGAATATTAATTCCTTATTACTTTAATATAATTAGATTTAATTTAGGTGTTTTATTTTTTTTTTGTTGCACTAGTTTAGGGGTTTATACAGTTATAGTTGCTGGTTGATCTTCAAATTCAAATTATGCTTTATTAGGTGGTTTGCGTTCAGTAGCTCAAACTATTTCTTATGAAGTGAGATTAGCTTTAATTTTTATATCTAGAATTATTATAATCATAGATTTCAATTTAGTTAAATTTATAGAATACCAAAATATAATTTGATTCTTATTTATTATATTTCCTATAGCTTTATGTTGATTATCTTCTAGAATAGCTGAAACTAATCGAACTCCTTTTGATTTTGCAGAGGGGGAAAGAGAATTAGTTTCAGGGTTTAATGTAGAATATAGAAGAGGTGGATTTGCATTAATTTTTTTGGCTGAATATTCTAGAATTTTGTTTATAAGAATGTTATTTGTATTAATTTATTTAGGGGGCTATGATATAACTATATTTTTTTATTTAAAATTAGTTTTTATTTCTTTTATATTTCTTTGAGTTCGTGGTACATTACCTCGTTATCGTTATGATAAATTAATATATTTATCTTGAAAAAGTTATTTACCTGTTTCTTTAAATTTTTTATTATTATATATAGGTTTAAAACTTTTTATATTATAATTTTAATTTTGTATTATTTTTAGTATAAAATTAATAGAAATATATTTCTTTCTTAAGTTTTCAAAACAAATGCTTAATTACAAGCTCATTAATTAGTTAATTATAAATTAAGTTATCTCAATATTTACTTAATAAGGGATTAATAATAAAATATGAAAAATAAAAAAATGTTAGTAGTTGTCCTGTAATGATGTAAGGATCTTCTACTGGACGAGCTCCAATTCATGTTAATAAAATAATTATTATAACTAAAAATCAAAATATGATTTGATTTAGTGGATAAAATTGAATACCTTGAATTTTTTTGTTAAAAGTAAATGGGAGAATAATTAAAATTAAAATTGATATTACTAGGGCAATAACTCCTCCTAATTTATTAGGAATTGATCGTAAAATTGCATAAGCAAATAAAAAATATCATTCTGGTTGAATGTGGATAGGAGTTACTAAAGGATTTGCAGGGATAAAATTATCTGGATCTCCCAGTAAATAAGGATTAGTTAAAGTTAATATAGTTAATAAAAATAGTAAAATAATAAATCCAATTAAATCCTTGAAAGTAAAAAAAGGATGGAAAGGGATTTTATCTATATTTCTGTTTAATCCTAATGGATTGTTAGATCCAGTTTGGTGTAAAAATAATAAATGAATTATAGTTATTATTAAAATAATAAATGGTAAAATAAAGTGAAATGTATAAAATCGACTTAATGTAGCGTTATCTAATGCAAATCCACCTCAAATTCAATTTACTAACATAGTTCCTAAGTAAGGGATAGCTGATAATAAATTAGTAATAACAGTAGCCCCTCAAAAAGATATTTGTCCTCAAGGTAAAACATATCCTATAAATGCGGTTGCTATTAATAAGAATAAAATGATTACCCCTACTATTCATGTATATTTTAAATTAAATGATTCATAATAAATTCCTCGTCCAATATGTAAATAAATACAAATAAAAAAAAATGATGCCCCATTAGCATGTAACATACGGATTAATCATCCATAATTTACATTTCGGCAAATATAATTTACTCTATAAAAAGCTAATTCAATATTAGCTGTGTAATATATTGTTAAAAATAATCCAGTTAAAATTTGAACAATTAAACATAAAGCTAATAAAGATCCAAAATTTCATCATGCTGAAATATTTGATGGGGATGGTAGATCAATTAATGATCCATTAATAATTTTGATAATTGGGTGATTTTTTCGTAAACTAGAAAAATTTTTATTTAACATTAGTAAAATAGTATTGTTGATATTTAATTTTGATTAAGTTATAGATCGTAATGGACCATAAAAAATATTAGTAATTTTCACAACAGCCACTAAAGAAATAAATAAATAGATTACTAATATTATTATTATTATATATGTTTGGTTGTTATAAAATTTATTTAAATTAATTTTATTTTCATTATTAAAAAATATTGTATTTATAAAATTATCATTATCTCTTATATTATTTGATAAATTTAATCAATTTAAATTTTCATAAAAATATAAATAAATTATATTTATAGAAATTAAAATTAATATTAAAAAAATAATTATTTTTATCTTGAAAGAAAAATTGAAAATTTCATTAGAGGCTACACTTGAAACATAAATAAATAAAACTAATAATCCTCCTAGGAAAGTAAGAAATAAAATATAAGAGAATCAATAAGTTTTAATTAATATACCTGAAATTAAGCATATTAATAAAGTTTGTATTAAAATTATTAAACCAATTGATAAAGGATGATTTAAAAAAATTATAATAATTGAGATTATAATTATTAATAAAGATAAAAATATTTTTGTTATTTCAAAGAATAGTTTATTAAAATTATAATTTTGGAGATTATAGATAAAGATTTTTCTTTTTCTTTGAAGTTTTTAAAGAAATTTCTTATTTTTGGTTTACAAGACCAATGTTTTAGATTAAACTATAAAAACTAATGATAGTTAAATATATATATATTATTATTATTATTATATTTATTGTTGGTAATTTAATTTTTGTTTCTAAGTATAAGCATTTATTAATTATCTTATTAAGTTTAGAATTTATAGTTTTAAGAGTTTTTTTATTTTTTTTATTTTATTTATTAATATTAAATTATGAAATTTATATATTAATAGTTTTTTTAGTTTTTTCTGTTTGTGAAGGTGCTTTAGGATTATCAATTTTAGTTTCATTAATTCGTACTCATGGTAATGATTATTTTAAAAGATTTAATTTATTATAAATTTAAATAAAATGATAAAATTTTTATTAATAATAATTTTTATAATTCCTTTATGTTTTAAAAAAAATATATTTTGAATGGTTCAAATAATATTATTTTTATTAATATTTTTATTTATGAATTTAAGTTTAAATGTTAATAATTATACTAATATTAGTTATATATTTTTTTCTGATATGATATCTTTTGGGTTAATTTTATTAAGAATTTGAATTTGTATTTTAATAATTATAGCAAGAGAAAATTTATATAAAATGAATTTTTATGTTAATTTTTTTTTATTTAATGTTATTATTTTATTATTAATATTATATTTAACTTTTAGAGTAATAAATTTATTTTTATTTTATTTATTTTTTGAGGGAAGATTGATTCCTACTTTAATATTAATTATTGGTTGAGGCTATCAACCTGAACGTATTCAAGCAGGAATATATTTATTATTTTATACTTTATTTGCTTCATTACCTTTATTAATGGGTATTTTTTATGTTTTTAATCAAGTTAGATGTATTATAATTTATTTCTTAAAATTTTATAATTTAAATTTTTATTTATTATATATTGCTATAATTTTAGCTTTTTTAGTTAAAATACCCATATATATTACTCATTTATGGTTGCCAAAAGCTCATGTAGAGGCCCCAGTATCTGGTTCTATAATTTTAGCTGGAATTATATTAAAATTAGGGGGGTATGGTATACTACGAGTAATAATTTTTATGCAAGAAATTAATATAAAGTTAAATTATATTTGAATTGTTATTAGATTGTTAGGTGGGTTTTATATTAGATTAAAATGTTTTTGTCAAGTTGATATTAAATCTTTAATTGCCTATTCTTCTGTAGCACATATAAGAATTGTTATTAGCGGTATTATAATTATAAATTATTGAGGATTTTTAGGTTCTTATTTATTAATAATTGGTCATGGTTTATGTTCATCAGGAATATTTTGCTTAGCTAATATTAATTATGAGCGGGTTAATAGACGAAGATTAATGATTAATAAGGGTATAATTAATTTTATGCCTTCTATAAGATTGTGATGATTTTTATTATTATCTTCTAATATAGCAGCTCCACCTTCATTAAATTTAATGGGTGAAATTATATTAATTAATAGATTAATTAGTTGATGTTCTTTATCTATGCTAATATTAATATTAATTTCTTTTTTTAGAGCTGGCTATAGTTTATATTTATATTCTTATACTCAACATGGTAAATATTATTATGGTATATGTAGATTTTATATGGGCTTATCCCGTGAATATTTATTATTAATATTGCATTGATTCCCCTTAAATATTATAGTTATAAAAATTGATTATAGAATAATTTGATTTTATTTAAATAATTTAATTAAAATATTGATTTGTGGTATCAAAAATATGGCAAAGTCATTTTAAATTATTAATAAGAATAATTTTTCTATTTTTATTGTATTTTTTTTTTTATTTATATTTATATTATTAAATTTTTTTTTTATATTGTATTTCATTATAAATAATTTAGTCTTATTTTTAGAATGAGAAATTATTTCTTTTAATTCAGTAAGTGTAGTGATATCAATTTTATTAGATTGAATATCTTTATTATTTATAATATTTGTTTCTTTAATTTCTTCAGTAGTTATTTATTATAGAAAAAGTTATATAAAGTCTGAATTAAATTTAATACGTTTTATTATTTTAGTTTTATTATTTGTTTTTTCTATAATTTTATTAATTATTAGTCCTAATATAATTAGAATTTTATTAGGATGAGATGGTTTAGGGTTGATTTCTTATTGTTTAGTGATTTATTACCAAAATTTAAAGTCTTATAATGCTGGAATGCTAACTGCCCTATCTAATCGAATTGGTGATGTATTAATTTTAATGATTATTTCTTGAATAATAAATTATGGAAGATGAAATTATATTTTTTACTTAGAATTAATAAAAAATGATTATTGTATATTATATATTAAAATTATAGTTATTTTAGCGGCTATAACTAAAAGTGCTCAAATTCCTTTTAGTTCTTGATTACCTGCTGCTATAGCAGCTCCTACCCCTGTTTCAGCATTAGTACATTCTTCTACTTTAGTTACTGCTGGTGTTTATTTATTAATTCGATTTAATGCTCTTTTAGTAGATACATTTTTTTTTAAGTTTTTATTATTATTTTCTAGATTAACAATATTTATAGCTGGAATTTCAGCTAATTATGAATTTGATTTAAAAAAAATTATTGCTTTATCTACTCTAAGACAATTGGGGTTAATAATGAGAATTTTAAGAATAGGGATACCTTTATTAGCTTTTTTTCATTTATTAACTCATGCTATATTTAAGGCTTTATTATTTATATGTGCTGGTGTTATTATTCATTTAATAAATGACATGCAAGATATTCGTTTTATAGGGGGTATTAGTACCTATATTCCTATAACTTGTTTATGTATAAATATTTCTAATATGGCTTTATGTGGTATTCCTTTTTTAGCTGGATTTTATTCTAAGGATTTAATTTTAGAAATGGTTAGTTTTAGAAATTTAAATTTTTTAATTTTTTTTATATATTATGTTTCTACAGGTTTAACAATATTTTATACTATTCGTTTAACAATATATTTAATAGTTAATGATTTTAATTTATTATGTATTTATAATTTATATGATGAAGATTATATTATAGTTAAAAGTATATTAGTTTTATTATTTATAAGAGTTATTAGAGGAAGAATATTAATATGATTAATTTTTTATTATCCTTATATAATTTATTTACCTTTTAATTTAAAAATAATAGTTATTTATGTTAGTTTAATTGGGGCATTTTTAGGTTATATTGTGAGTAATATAAATATTTATTCTTTAAATAAATATTTATTTACTTATAATTTAAGTACTTTTTTATGTGTAATATGATTTATACCTAATTTAAGAACTTATGGTTTAAGATATTATTTTTTAAATTTTAGTCAAAAGTTAGTAAAAAATATTGATTTTGGTTGAAGTGAGTTATATAGAGGTTGAGGTATATTTAATGTTGTAAAAAATTATTCTATTTTTTATAATATTTATCAAATAAATAATTTTAAAATTTATTTATTTAGATTTATTTTATGAATTTTAATTTTTTTATTTATATTATTATTAATTT